>OX578148.1:115269507-115524507 GCA_951213105.1 Amaurobius ferox
AAAATATCTAGGGTAATTTCTTTTTAATGCATCATTTATTATTTTATTACATTCATAAATGCAGTCTTTTTTAAAAGTACTGTAGTTTCTGTTTCTTCTGAAGTACCCGACAATAATATTTCTGAATATATTTTTAGTGAGGTTTGAATTCCAATCAATAATATTATTAATTTTGATATTGTATGAATTTCTCTTGTCGTGTATGGTTGTATAAATTCCATACTGTTGGTGTTTTCTTATTGACAAGTCCAGGAAGTCTGTCGATCCATCCTCATTGATCGGGTTTTCAATTAAGTCTAATTCCCTTGGGTAGAATGCAAAATCTATGTCAGGGGTGTTTGCATAACCCCCTAATATCACATCGTCAACATAACGGAAATAAGGTATTTCCGATAATATATGGGTTCCTCCATGCAGGATAGTGCCATGTATACCTTAATTCCTAGCAACGAATCAATCATCACTAATAGAATAAAAGCACTGTATAAAAGAATTGGTATGGATATTAAATCAGTAAAATTTCCATACTTGATCCTTATTCCCAAGTTACACAAAAAACCAGTCAAGTTCCGTACTGTAACAGTGGGATGCGGATCGTACCTGGAACAAGCAAATAAAAAACTTCTGAAATTACTCCAATATGTTATAACTGATATTAAGAAGCAAAACTCCATAATGTTAAAAAACGGACAGGAATTGATAGACCGACTGAAATTTTGCCATAAAGATTTGAACTTCAGAAGCTACGATTTCCGGGATCTGTTTAATAACATCGATTTAACAAACCTACAAATAATTTAAAACCATATATAACTCTCAGAAGATATTTGGATTTGATTGAGTTAGTATTGAATGAAAACATACTATATGACGGTACGCATTACTACAAACAGGTCAAAGGCATACCCATGGGTGGTGCATGCTCATCAATATTGGCGGATATTTATCTATCCAAATATGAAAGAGGAACCCATATATTATCGGAAATACCTTATTTCCGTTATGTTGACGATGTGATATTAGGGGGTTATGAAAACACCCCTGACATAGATTTTGCATTCTACCCAAGGGAATTAGACTTAATTGAAAACCCGATCAATGAGGATGGATCGACAGACTTCCTGGACTTGTCAATAAGAAAACACCAACAGTATGGAATTTATACAACCATACACGACAAGAGAAATTCATACAATATCAAAATTAATAATATTATTGATTGGAATTCAAACCTCACTAAAAATATATTCAGAAATATTATTGTCGGGTACTTCAGAAGAAACAGAAACTACAGTACTTTTAAAAAAGACTGCATTTATGAATGTAATAAAATAATAAATGATGCATTAAAAAGAAATTACCCTAGATATTTTTTACAACATTATTACTATTCCTTTTTCAAAGAAAGAAATTGTGCATTGTTTGATTCTAAATGAGTATTCTTAATCATATATATTTTCATATCTGCGATCCTATCATCATGAAGTCTTATCGCGCATGTGCGACTTTCCCTTATAAAATGTTGTGTTTTCAAGCTGGATTGTAGGGTGTATCTCTTCCATGCTTGGTTCCATCTTTGCTTTTGTGTCCGTTCGGGTGCTTCTATCTTTGCACATGTGGGAGATTGACCATTGAGTTACATTGGTGCCGTGAGCGTTGCCCGGGTCGTAAAAGCTGCTTTAAGCGGGAAAGGGGTGTCGCAATCCACCCCTGCCATTCTATGCAAATCATATGGTCACTCCTGTTCTCGCTTATTTTTTCTTCTTGTTTATATCCTTATATATATATATATATATATATATATATATATATATATATATATATATATATATATATATATATATATATATATATATATATATATATATATATATATATATATATTCGTTCCCCAAAAGGACAAGTAACTATGTACTCGTAAAAATGCTAGTAAAGTAACAGAAGATACGGCCGGGGGAAGTTACGACCCCCATCTCTCATGTTAAAGCTTTTTTTCCGCCATGGCAAACGCTCCCGGTAGCCGATATTCCCTACACCATTTTCTTCATGTCACTTTCAATACCATAAATATAAATTACATACAAACATATACTTTTTTTAATAACATGTAAATCCATAAAAATATTCTACTGCACTCCTAAAACAATCCATGAAACATACAAAATCCACAACAACTGATTTAAAATACTAATGTTTGTAATTACTTCACTCGTGGCTATTTAATACTCTAAAATAAACATAATAAAAAATCCACAGCAACTGATTTAAAATACTAATGTTTGAAATTACTTCACTCATGTTTATTTAATACTCTAAAATTAATATATTCAAGTCCAATTGGGCCAAAGTCGTGTCTCTAAAAGTTCATAATTCAAAATCCCATAACCCTATAGGATATGTGCTTAACTCACAGACTCACATAACTCACAGACTCACAGACTCACATAACTCACAGACACGTTACCCAAGCACCTTCATGTCCTTCCATACGGATCCCATAATAAACTAATGGGAAGTCCAAGCTCTTCGTATGGCATTAAGTACAAAAACTTTGGAAGGTTTAAATATAGAAAATGCAGTTCAACAAAATGTAAGTTGTGTCCTAAAGCAAACATGTTCCAGATTTCCAATGATGGGAAATATAAGAAATTCTGCAAAACTTATCAATGCGTGTACTCTGTCGCGTGTGATATTTGTGGAAAGGAGTATATAGGACAAACAAAAAACTGTCTAAATATAAGGATTAATTTGCATCGAATCATGATATATAGATGTATTAATAATTACGATAGCGAAATGTCTTTGGAAATAAGACACTTTGCAAAACATGGAGTAAAAGCAATGAAAGTAACTATTTTGGATATCGTGGTAGATACCAAATTGAGATTATGGTGGGAAAACAGACATATAGCGCAACTAAGATCTCTTTATCCGTATGGTCCTATGGTTAAGAATGTGGCCTTAATGACGTTTTTACAGATACACATTTCATTAAGTTCTATTCCTATATTTAAAATCATTTTATTACTGCATAATTAAAAAATATTTTTGGTTATATCATCTCCACATTTCACGTATAGCGTAAACACTTCCATTTCTATTAATATGATACATTAAGTATCTTTCATACATAAAAATAAGCTATGAACTGCGCACGAAGTATGTTTCTCTGCGAACTTCTGAAATTCAGGATTTGATTTCGGTGTTTATCTATTTAAAACAATTTCTTATGGCTCCAAAATAACATTTGGAAACAATATTTGAGGTGGCCTGACATTGATAGAAGTGGAAAATTGTTTTATAATTACTTTTGTTATCGTATGCACTCATACTCGGATTTTCAGTTTGCACATATGATATGTTATAATGCTATGTATCCCCCCCAAAAAGTTAATTCAATTATATTGAACAGAGAATCAGCGTTCTTGTGCATATAAAGATAATTTTGAGTATCAGTGTATGTATATATATATATATATATATATATATATATATATATATATATTCTTGATTTTAGTTTTATTACTTTTCTTATATATACAATAATGTATAAGGAAAGTATTGTGACGGTGTCGAAAATTCGAATTCGAGTTTTCGACGGAAAGGCACGTTTCAAGCAACCCTGATCACGAATCTAACATTTTTGAAGTGATGTCTGTATGTGTGTGTGTGTGTCAGTGAGTCTGTGGAAACGATAACTGACGAACGAATGGACCGATTCGAACAAAATTTGGCACAAAAATTACAATCCATAAACACTGGAAGCCTATTGTTTTTATACTCAATCGAATGTTCAGAACTCCCCTAAATTTTCGTGTGAAATTTTGAAAAAATCGTCTAAAAATCAAAACCTCTAATAAAATTACACAAATAGACATTTCTTATGTAATTTTGCATTATAAAACGATTGACACAAATTTTAGAACGCTAACATGAACCGTTCTCGAGATATTGCACATTTTTCAAAAAATTATCAAAAAAATCATATAAATAACAAGAAAGATCAATCATGCATAAGCATTGATTATGAAACACTTTCCAACTGAAATGTAATTTCATTTAAAAATTTCTAAAATGTGATTCATTCAGTGGTAATATCTTTTACATTATCACAGTACTACAGTAATTTATTATACTTAAATATTTAAAACTGTATCGAAATATAAATCATCTGATTCTTTATGCAAACTCGATGAATATTTCATTCATATAACTTGTATTCCAGACTCCAGAGCTAAATAATTTTGTGTGAAAAAAATTCAGCAATTCTTATGTAATTGATCTTACAATCGCTTGAGATATTTGCATTCTGCATATGTTAAAATTAGGCTTCCTTGAAGAAATAATAAAAGTTTAGGGATCATTTAAAATCACAACTATTGTAATTGCATAGGCACGGAATTTAGATACACAGATAATACACAGATAATATATATGTGTATGTGTATGTACTCAAAGTATTGGAATCGTGCCGAAGATCGGAACTCGAATTTTCAAAGGATCTACACGTTTTGGGACTTCTAGAACACGAAAAAACTACTTTTAGGAAGACGTCTGTGTGTGTAAGGGTGTATCTGTGTATGTTTCTGTGTGTCTGTGTGGATATTACATCCACTCTAATTGAAAAACTAATGGACCGAATTTCATACAATTTGGTAGGTATGTTTTTTGTGGGAAATCCTGATGTTCATTAGATTATAGTACGATTCGTAATAAAAGAATCTGCCTTCTTTGCGAAATGGCCGCAGAAATTGCCTTTATCCACTCTAGCTAAAAACTAATGAACCAAATTTAACAAAATTTGGAGTATAATATTTCAATAACCTACAAGTGATTTATATACCAAATTTAACAAAATTTTGTATATAAATCATTTGTAGGTTATTCTACTACGATTCGGGAAAAAGGAACGGGCTATTTTTGCGAAATTGCCAGCAAAAATCGTTATATATAAAAATAAAAGACTACGTGTGCTCAATTATATCAATTAAATTCCTATTTTATATGTGATTTTTGACAACAAAAAGAATAAGACTAACCCCATTACTCTAGGACTAGCCGTTCTTGAGATATTCTAGTTTTTTCGCGTTTTCGCTACGCCACCTTTGACAATAAGTCCAGCTATCAAATGAGAACCAAATTTAAGTTTAATGTGTAAATTCAATGTCATTTAAAATACTTATGTTGTGCAGATAAACTCAAATTATCATTGAATAAATAAAGAGAACGAATATGAGTCTGCAAAGAAAGACATGTGCTGTCCACATCAGAATTTTTAACAATATTACACCAATGATTTATAGAAGTGAACGGGGATTATTTTCGTGAACGGGGATTATTTTCAGGCCATTTCGAAAAAAATGTATGATCTATATTTAAAGATCCATCAAATTTTTGTCGAATAAAATGTTCAACAAATTTAAGCTGTGTACCAAATTTTAACTCTCTAGGACGTAGGAAAGTGCATTTAAAATGCCATCAATTAAATTTATCAAGAAGAGTTATATAAAATTTAAAAAAAATGAAAAATTGTTATCTACCAAATTTATTTTAAAATATGAAGCCACTCCCATATGCAAAACGTTTAAACAAATGGAGAGATATTTATTATATAATATCTCTCTCTTTTCTTTCTGGAAGATATCCCAAAGTCAGAATTTAATTGAATTTGTTTTTTTCCCTATATTAAATAATTTTTTTAATTAAAAAACTACTTAACATATTTTACTGAATTTTTTTTTATATATTCTATGGGATAATGTGAATATTTCCTAAAAATTTCGAAGCAATTCGTGAATTTTAAATTTACTTAAAAAATGTTTGAAAAATTAGGTCCCATAGGGTTCAATGTATTTCATTTTTTCAACCCGGGTTCAATAAAAAACTAATTGGGTGATATTATTTATTTATATTCCCATAGGTTCTACAGACCGTCTGAACAACATACTAAAATTTCATTTTGATAAACTCATTTTTACTGCAGTTATCGTGCTAACGGACAGACAGACAGACAGACAGACAGACAGACAGAATGAACAAAGTCATAAACACTTTTCAACTTTGTTGTAAAGTGTTAAAAAAAGAAATATTTCCTATTGAGAAACATGTTCACTTTTCATATGTAATACCATGCGATAAATTTAATGACATCATTCTCATGGATCTAGCTCGTTCCATTCATGAAAAAAGATACTTTGAGTAAATTCTTTTGTATTTGAACGCCAATAGTCATTTATCTGCTGTAAGAATAACTTATTTCTCCGTCCATAACGCTTGGCGAGATTTTGGAGACGAATTTGGTGGAATGTCGCCAACTTGGCGCCTTTTTAAAATGTTGCTAAATTAACTAAAAACTCGCCAGATGGATTAACATAACGCTAAATCAATGAAAGTGGCGAGTCATTGACGAAAATTCAGTATCTAGGAAAGAATATATATATCTACTAAAAAAATAATCTATTTTTTTTACTATAAAAGTAGTAAATTCATTGCATTATATAAGGAAAGTCATGTATTGCCCACATCAGATTTTTTGTTTATTGCAACCAGGTGCCGCATTGGGCTGGGCTTTTATTATAATGCATTTGAAGATTTGGAGGACCGATTTTGAAAAAAGCAATTCACTTAAATTTTAATAAATTAGCAACTAACCTCAGGGTGTAGTTAGTGTTTGAGTATCTCTGTCTTAAAAGATTTATTATTATTTTTCTTTTCTTAAAGTCACCTGATGTATTTATTTCCCATTTCCTCTCAACTTTTGTGTCGGTCCCCACTGTATCAGATTCTATGAAGAAATCTTAACTATAAGTAAAAGTAAATGCAATTTTCCAATTCATAAAACAACTTTGAAATTTACACGGTGTATCTTTCAAACTCATTTACAATTATATGAGTTAAAATTTAATCAGACACCTAATGTCGAAAATTAATATAATAAATGAGTATTTTTGAAAGATATCAAAGAATGTTTTACAATTTAATAGTACCCTTTTCTTTAGAATTGAATTTTTTATACTTCTGTAAACATTATTATTTATGTAATATTTCTGTAAGCAAAAGTTAGTAAAAGGAAATTAACTTTTAAATCAATATTAAACTCTCATATGACGTTTGCTGTTATTCAAAATATCATGCGTTATTGTTATTTAAAATATTATGTTTAACATAATATTCTATACCAAACCAAAAAGTGCAAAATTATGAAAAACTTTAAAATTAGATATGTAATTTCGTCTTATACACATGCAACTTTAAATCAATATGCGAAGACTTATTAGCTTCTTGATATCCATAGCATTGACGAAGTTCATTAAAATCTCCTTTTTAAAATTTAATATATATTTATAAGAAGGGAGGCCGGATTTGACGAAAGTGCTTTTTTGTAAACACACAAAATTTTAACCCCCTTAAATTGACTTCACTCTTTAGGTGAGAATAGTTTACATGTTAAACTTTCTTTAAATGCACACATATTATAAGAAAATCTGATGTGGGCAGCACATGACTTTCCTTATATAATGCAATGAATTTTCTACTTTTACAGTTAAAAAAATGTTTTTCTTATAGTACGAGTAGATACTTATATTCTTTCCAAGATATTGAATTTTTTTCAATTAGTCGTCATTTTCATTGATTTAGCGTCATTTTTATCAATTTGGCGAGATTTTTTTCTAATTTGGCAACAATTAAAAATGTCGCCAAGTTGGTGACATTCCGCCAAATTCGTCGCCAAAATCTCGCCAAGCTTTATGGACGGAGAAATAAGTTATTCTTACAGCAGATAAATGACTATTGGCGTTCAAATACAAAAGTATTACTCAAATTATCTTCTTTCATGAATGGAACGAGCTAGATCCACGAGAATAATATCACCAAATTTATCGTATGGTATTACATATGAAAAGTGAACATGTTTCTCAATAGGAAATATATTTTTTTTTATTTTATATAACTTTTTGATAATTTTTTTTAAAAATGTGCAATATCTCGAGAACGGTTCATGTTAGCGTTCTAAAATTTATGTCAATCATTTTCTAATGAAAAATTACATAAGAAATGTCTATTTGCGTAACTTTATTAGCGGTTTTGATTTTTTGACGAGTTTTTCAAAATTTCACTCGAAAATTTAGGGGGGTTCTGAACATTCGATTGCGTATAAAAACAATAGGCTTCCAGTGTTTACGGATTGTGATTTTTGTACCAAATTTCGTTCGAATCGGTCCATTCGTTCGTCAGTTATCGTCTCCACAGGCTCACTGACACGCACACACACGCACACACACACACACACACACACAGACATTACTTCAAAAACGTTTGATTCGTGATCAGGGATGCTTGAAACGTGCTCTCCCGTCGAAAACTCGAATTCGAATTTTCGACCCCGTCACAATACTTTCCTTATACATTATGTATATAAGGAAAGTAATAATGTGAACTTTTAATTTGGGGCGTTATAATTCGCCCTTTCCTCGGGTAAAAAGAGATTAAAAGGCTTCTTGTACAAAAGTAGATGCTTTCTTTATAAGCTCATTTCTGTTTCGGAAGAACGGGCCTAGAACAACAACGTTCTAAAATTACGTTCTGTTTTTAATCATAAGCATATTTTTCATTGAGAAATTTTACCAAAGATAAGTCTCAAAATTCGATTAGATGCGGATCTTTCAAGTATACTAAATTTCGCGCCTATGTTTTATTTATAATATATAAAATAAACGCACAGCTCAAACTGCTGTTCATGCAATAAAACTAAAAAAACTTCATTTAAAGCAACATGCAACAAAAAAGTAATAGTATCAACCAATTTCGAAGATAAGAAAAAGCCGTTTTCGTCAGGACAAACAAGAAGCTCAACCTTCATTTGTCAGAGCAAAATAGGTTACTGATGCTAGAACAGCAAACGTGACTCTAGAAGAAAAAGGGTTTGCCAACGGCAAGAGAGAAAAAAAATGAAGTAACAACCATGGAGAAAGGAACGAACACTACGATACTATGAATGAATGTCGAAATATCAAAGAGGAATGTAGACCTCCAACATAGATGAACGAAAAGGAAAGTGAACGTCCTTTGTTGGGTATTTACTTTTCTTTTTGTATTTTAGTATTTTACCGTTCATCCTATTTGGTGTTTTACAGCTCACTACTCGTTCCTTCCTCCCTGGTTTTAATCTCATTTTTCTCCTCCAGCCGTTGACAACCCTATTTCCTTGCTTCAATCACGTCTGCTGTTCTAACATCAGTTGCTAATCTTGCTCAGACGAGTTCGCGCCTTTTGTTTATACTGACGAAGATATCTATTTCTTGCTTTAGAAAATAGTCGACACTATAATTTTGTGTTGTATGTTACCTTAGACGAAGTCTTTTAGTTTTATGTAAAAAAATGTTTATATTAGAAAAATGTTATGATGAACACGATTTAGATAGTGTTTGTCATTTCTAATATTTTTTTATATGCTCATGTTAAGGTTCAAAGAAAATAAAATACCAGTGTAGTTACTAAATAAAATAATGAACTAATTGCACAAAGTTAAAATCTAAAAGAAAGCACAAGATTTGAGACATTTGCTATGCAATAACACCATGCATGGCAAAGTACTTTCGATTTGCAATTGCAGTACATTGTTTTGCAGAGCATATCAAAAGAAATATCCGCAATAAAATTACAGCAGAATACGAATAGTAATCCCGACTTACATTCCTCAGCAAACCCCCCAAGCTCTTACTCGTGTAAAAAAGAGGTGAAATAAAAAAGGACAAAACAATATCGATGCTAAAACTAATACCCAGTTTTGTTTCAGAATGTGCTAGGAGAAAGAAAAAAAAATTCACCAATTGTTTCGACCAGTCACGACTGCATTCTCCTTATTCTCTCTAAATGAATATCACGGATCTTTAATTTCAGAAAAAGTCTCAGCGGGACTCTAAAATCAACACCATTGTTGTTTTAAATTATCGATGTTACTTTTTTAATAGGCGATGCCGTACAACACTGCATGAATCGTGCCGCCACTATTAGAACACCCATTGAAATCCCCTCCGTTCCCATAAAGGTGGCTATGAAAACGTGCTGCTGGAGTCCATCACGCCTGGCGTCGTGGGAAAAGGGCTTCCTAATATTAAAATCTTCATGAATAGTGAGAGGGGGAAAGTTCTCCGATGTGGGAATCAGGATGGGGCAAAGTCAGTTGTTACTCGATCAATATTAAGTGTTGTGTAAATATTGTTAAACGTGATTAAAAGAGGGTGGTGGTGGTGATGGGGGGGGGGGGGGGAGACGAAAGTCGGAAAAGGGTATTGTCGAAATTTGATGTATAGGCGTTCGATTTTCTGAAGTGATCGATCTATTATTCAGTTGAAATTTAATAAAACGGTGATCCGATTCCGTGCTTTCTACAAATATGACAGATATTAAGCATAAGACAATGAAGGAACTTGATTGATTGAAGATGATGATGAAAGAACTTTGTTGGGAGATTCCGCCATAGAGGACATTCTGAGGAAAGCATTATCTTACATTGAAATTTAATAAAACGGTGATCCGATTCCGTGCTTTCTACAAATATGACAGATATTAAGCATAAGACAATGAAGGAACTTGATTGATAGAAGATGATGATGAAAGAACTTTGTTGGGAGATTCCGCCATAGAGGACATTCTGAGGAAAGCATTATCTTACATTGAATGAAAAACGTTTAACAAATCCACACTATCATATTTTAGTAATACCACCAACTTTTATAGCAGAGCCAGAATAATCTAATGGTTAAGGCACTCGAAAGGCCCAGGCTCGATTCCTGGAGCTGCCCAAACAATCCTCGTGTCTATGCGAAGTACAGGCACGTCAAATCTGTAGGTCCAAAAGTATTTCTGAGAGTTTAGTAGTAGGGTAAGTAGAGTACGATCGCTGTGGATGTTACTCCAACTGAATTCCGGTTTAAATTGGGTGGCACATTCCTGGTCGACCAAATAGATAACTTATACCTACGGATACGTCGGACGGTCAGGACTATAAAAAAAAGAAAGGGTAAGGTGCCTATGGATGCCACACCCATTGGGTTCATGTCTAAATTGGGTGGAATTAAGAAAAGTTACACTTCTACCATGCCGGTCGTCCATCCTGTTGCTCCAAGTCCTCTGGACGAGCCGGACGGCCTGGGGCTTTCACACTTCTACCATGGTCGGGCCGTCCAAACTGCTGCTCAAGTCTTCGGATGAGTCGGACGGTCTGGGTCTTCAACACTTCTACCATGGTATGCCTGAGGTCTTGGTACCAACAGAGTTCTGTATCTTGGTCTTGTTCTGGTTATTGGTAGCAACAACAACAAACTTTTACAGCATAAAATATTACCGCCTTTCTACTTGCTTGCCTAAATTAATTAAGACATGGAAACTTCTTGGCGTAAAAATTGTATTTTTATGGATGTCAATGTCTGTTGTCAATCCTTAATATTTTATTTACGACATCCCTAAAACATTGCTAAGAAGTTAAATTTCAAATTTCAGACTGTCTTCCACGGTATTACATTTTACAGGTTAAAAGGAACAAATTACGGCAATGGTTTGGAACAAGAAGCAAATGCAGAGAACTAAATGATTTTTTGTCTTATTCTTGAATAATGTCATTTTCTCCAAAGCAACTAAAATTATTGAATTACATGGAAAAAATGCAGTACATCGATTAAGTTAAATAGTCAATAGCTATTAAAAAAAGAGGGGGGATTATTCTGAAACAAATGTCAGAAAAGGATATTGTGGAAATGTGGCGAATACTGGGGCAATTTTCTATAGTTTTGAAATTTAATAAAACTAAACTCTGATTCAGTGCTTTCTATAAAGACGACAGATATTAAGATTAAAACAATGGCGCAATTTGATTGATTGAAAATGACGATGATAGAAATTTATCTGGTAGAGATACTGTCATTGAGGACATTCTCACTGCTTTAAATAAAAGTAATATCAAGCAATCAGCCGAAGACAACATTCCCAGATTGTCAAATTTTTATAATACTATAAACTCTTACAACACATAAACTGGGATAAAATATCTCTCCATTTACTTGGCATATATTATATATAAAACGTTTTGGCATAAAATTTGTGTTTCCTGAATGTCTGTTGTCAAATTTAGTATTCTATTTTTATTTTATTCCTACAACATCACAAAGAAGATCATAAAAAAAGACAACATCAAAACATCACAAAGAAAGTTCTAGATCGACAGAGTAGATAGATATTTCTGGAAATTAGATTTGTTCTTACATAACAGCACAAATTAAGGAAACAACCCTAAAAGTTCACGCAAAGGTTTGCAACAATTTTTATCGTGTTTCTGAACAACGCCATTTTTCGCCTCTAAGTCTAAATTATTGCATTGCTAAGAGAGAAATACAATAACATCGATGATTTAGAATTTCATTACATATTTTATTCGAAACACTCCTGTCGTTCGTGAGATATCTCGTTCTCAGACATACATGCATACATACATGCATATGCACACATACACACAAGATACCACATCAAATTTGTTCGATGCAGAAATATCAAAACGCGTAAATCCGACGAAAATTGGAATTTTTGTTTTTACTTCGTCACAATATATTTTTACTTTCCTTATATGCAATAGTATAACGAAAGTATTGTGACGGGGTCGAAAATTCGAATTCGAGTTTTCGACGGGAGAGCACGTTTCAAGCATCCCAGATCACGAATAGAACATTTTTGAGGTGACGTGTGGGTGTGTGTGTGTGTATGTATGTGACTGACGAACAAATGGACCGATTCGAACGAAATTTGCTACAAAAATTACAATCCGTGAATACTGGAAGCCTATTGTTTTTATAAGCAATCGAATGTTCAGAACCCCCCTAAATTTTCGAGTGAAATTTTGAAAAAATCTTCAAAAATTCAAAACATCTGATAAAGTTACGCAAATAGATATTTCTTATGTAAATTTTCATTAGAAAACGATTAACATAAATTTTAGAACGTTAGCATGAGCCGTTCTCGAGATATTGCACATTTTTCAAAAAAATTATTAAAAAATTATATAAAATAAGAAAATAAAAATTTCCGTTTGAGAAACATGTTCACTTTTCATATGTAATATCATACGATAAATTTAGTAACATGATTCTCGTGGATCGAGCTCGTTCCATTCATGAAAAAAGATACTTTGAGTAATACTTTTGTATTTGAACTCCAATAGTCATTTATCTGCTATAAGAATAAATTATTTCTGCGTCCATAACGCTTGGCGAGATTTTGACGAGGAATTTGGCGGAATGTCGCAAACTTGGGGACTTTTTTAAATGTTACCAAATCAAAGAAAATTCTCGCCAAATGGATAAAAATGACGCTAAATCAATGAAAATAACGACTATTTGACGAAAATTCAATATCTTGGAAAAAATATAAATATATGCCATAAGAATAACCTATTTTGTTTTTGCTGTAAAAGTAGTTAAATACATTGCATTATATAAGGAAAAGTCATGTGATGCCCACATCAGATTTTTTGTACATTATACTATGTATGTAAAGTAATAATAATCAATTAAAATGTTAAAAATTTAAAATTAAAATAATTTCCTTTTCTTTATTTTTATAAATTGTATTTCAATTCTTACTTTAATAGGGGATGTTGTAGAGTATCCACAGGTAATGTAGAAGAGAAATTTATCATCTTAATAACTCAACAGATAGAACAAAGTTTGGCCAAACATAGGTAGGTGTTTCAATTTATTGATAAAAAATTTCTCTACAATAAGATAACAAGCTATATAGCAATATTATACTATGAAAGATATTAAAGTAAAATTTTACATTTTCTTAGATAAAATTGAAGCAAAAGAGAACTTGTGAAATGAAAAAGAGAACTCAAAACACATAAATATTTTATTTAAAAACATTGTTTTAATATCATTTCGTTAAAAGAAAAGAAAGTAATTTAAGGACTATTACAATTTTACTGTGAAATTTCGAAGAATACAGTGTAATAATGCACAAAAAGAAGAAATCAGATACATAAAAGGGAAAAATGGAATAGATGAATCTAAGCAAAATATCTTCTGAACGATGTGATTGATTTTGATGAAATTTATTTTGAGTACTCAGTCTGAGTCCAGGAAATATTATGATATAAGTTTTATCATCTTATAGGAAACCATGGAATAACGGGAATCAAAAACCCGTTTTTGTTCATCAGTCTGTGATGGCAGTTTATAACTTAAGTTACCAACGCATTTATATATTGATTTGTTAAACCTAATTGGAGGAATGTTTAAGTTTAAAAATAATTCAGATTTTATGCCGGATTCAAATACAAGAACGGAAATTCGAAAATATGACTCTAAACTTATTGTCGCATGAACTGCAGAATCGATTTCCATGAAAATTCATTCATGCAATGATATTGATCCAGGGAATGTTCTTGATTTAAGTTTTGTCCTCCTACACCTACTTGCGGAACACAGGAAATTAAAATTCCTGCCTTTAACTGTCTATACAAAGGTCTTATAACTCGGAAACTGTTTCACGGATTTACATATTTTTTTCACAGGTTTATTAAATTTAATTGGGAGTAAGTTTATGGTTAAAATGTTTTTATATTTTATATCCGCTTAAATTTATTTAAATATCTTCAAAAACACTATATCTGCTAGTATATGTTGGACATTTCTTGTATTTACTTAATAGAAGCAGAAATGAAAAATTTATCAAGGAAGTATAAAGACTTTGTATTTTCTCCAGCAACAGTTACATTTATTGTGCAGTAGATTATAATCTTATAACTCGTTTCAGAAATGCAGGTTTTAAATGCTTCAAATTTTAATCACCATATCGAGATGCATTTGTTGGTCTTGGAAAATTGCTTTTCTCTGACTTTCACTAGCTTCGAATCCTTTCGCTGTCCATACCTTTCGCAGGAGGGGAGTCTATCCCGGCGATGGACACGTCTATCATGTGGGTCATCGTTGGGCGTGGCCCCTCGGGATAGCACGGGGCAACTCCCAACTTGCCCCGGGATGAAGCCACCAACGCCCTACCTTACTCGTTCTCCCAAGAAAAACGCCATCACTAGCGAGAGGGGCGGATATCGAAACAGATTGCTGGCATCGAAAACATTAAAATATGGGTGGAAATTCATCGGCGTTTGATAAAAAATGAAGACAAATATCTGGAGTGAAGTTCCACCAGTTCCAGCTCCACCACAAAATGGGCTCTTAAATCCCCACTTTTAAACAGGGCCATACTTTAAAGGGACAGAACATGTTCAACATGAATTTCTCGACTTTTGCTTCATTTTATTTTTTATTTGTCCCTTTTGCTTCATCTTTGTATATGTAATGCAAAGGATGTCTTCATATGATATGCAAAATATTTCCTCTTTCAAATGGGCTAGGAAAAAATTACATTAATTTAAATTACATGGGGTCCTGGAAAGTGATATGAAGCTACCCCCCCCCTCACACACACACACACACACCACTACCACCACCATTTGGCCGTAACTCTCCATTCCGAAATTCTAACTATACATATATTTTATTTTACAATATGGGAAATTAAAAATTGGAGTTCGACGCTATTGCATGGTAAATAGGGCCGAGATAGGCCAGTTTTTAAGGAGTGGGTATCGTTCATGATAGATCAAGGTTCGACCCCCCGACACTGCCTAAAAGTATCACCATGTCTCCGCAGAGTATTGGCACATTAAATATGTACGTCCGAAAATCTATCGAAGAAGTAATAGGGGAAGCATGGTATACGGTTTGGGTAGGGAAATATGCATTTTAAACAACAGTATTTTTGATCTACGGAGAGTAGAAATTTTGGCTAAAGAATTTTTTAAATGGCTTTAAATAATTTGAAAAATTCTTCCGTAAATAATGTACATAAGAAAAACAAATATCTCTGACTGTCCTTCATATTTAACGGCAAATTTGGTGCAATATACCCAACCTGACAATTTTTGGGGAACTGTAGCCAAGTTGTCGGTAATTCAATATTTGAAAATTAAATTTAACTTATTTGATAATCCCTGCCGTTCCCCCTATTTATTTATTATTCTTGATTCAAAATATAGAGAGTTCGGTATTCGTGTGACATGTACGTTTTGTTAGGGTATGCGCATAAAGTAATTGTGTTTAGTTGGGGGGGGGGGGGGGTCGTAGATTAATTAAATTATGTTGAGGGATCATATAGTAATTAATAATATTGATCGGGAGAGATACATGTGTGCTCGGAAATTTTTGGAGCACGAGTTCTGCAGGCGAGCTGATGAGAAAAATATTTTTGCATAATTTTATGCACCCGTCATATCATGAGCTTACTATCTAGGTCCTTTGTAACACTTCGGATATGGAAGGAAGAACCATCTGAAGATATGAATAAGCGGACGGTTCCAGTACGTAAGACCGTACGACGTTACTAAATTTGAAAGTAAAAAATTACATCTCTTAACATTGAGAAAATTTTAACTTCAAAATAATCTTGGGCCAACTCGTCTATATTTTATTATTTCTGAGCAGATGTATCGTCCATAGATAAAAATTCCCCAGCTGGTTATTGCTTATTGTACTCAAACATAGGACGAAGGTTAATATACTTATCTTCAAAATCATGTTCCTGTAGGTATCCAGACCTTTTTTCTATAGCTGCAAGGCACCGTATATATTTCTTCTCCTGATTAATGTTGGTTGCGTTTTTAATGAAATCAACTATTGTTTTTAACACTTTATAACAAAGTTGAAAAGTGTTTATGACTTTGTTCATACTGTCTGTCTGTCTGTCTGTCTGTCCGTTAGCACGATAACTGCCGTAAAAATGACTTAATCAAAATGAAATTTTAGTATGTTGTTCAGACGGTCTGTAGGACCTATGGGAATATAAATGAATAATATCACCCGATTAGTTTTGGATTGAACCCGGGTTGAAAAATGAAATACATTGAGCCCTATGGGACCTAATTTTTCAAACAAGTTTTAAGCGGATTTAAAAGGTAATATTCAAATTGTTCCATAAAATATATAAAAAAAAATTCAGCGAAATATATTCAGTAGTTTTTTAAATAAAAATTGAAATAATAATTAAACCTCTTATATGAAACGATCACGTGACCATGATATGAAAAGATCACGTGACCCACTTCAAAATTATATATGGTATCCATCTTGTTTCAAAATCGTGATTTTTTAAGTTCTTTTTAATTCATATTGAGTGTTGTATCCGTCCTAAAACTACTTTATTTTTGCTTAAATTCTATGCATCTACATACTGAAACAACGCAAATACAATATATTTGAGTTTAAATGATTATCCAAATTTGATTATTTCTACAACGAAGCCTATTTTTCACTTATGTAAAATGTAAACAGCAAAATATATAGAATGAGTTGTATTAGAATTGCTGTATTTCTTCAACACAAAATAATTTAGCACATGCAGTCTGCATGGCTGATATGAATGAAATGTTAATTGATTTTATAAAGAGAAGGACGATTTTTTTCGATGAAGTTTGAAGCATAGAGTTTAATTACTTGTAGCTTCATGGTCTTAATTTTTAAATAAAATAAATTATTATAATATTGTGATGAATGAAATGAATGGGAGAAAGTTATGAATGAAATGCTGTTTTTATAGAGAGATCCAGGCGTGTTATTTTTTTCTGTGACGTCATTTGAATGAATTTCAGTTGTTTTCGATGAAGTTTTCAAATATAATAAATTATTGTAGTATTATGATAATTTTAAAAATATTTCCGTGGAATGTATCGCATTTTAGAGATATTTAAACCAGGCAATTTATATTTCAATGCCGTCATTTGAATGAAGTTCATTTTTTTCAATGAAGGTTTAAGTTTTCAAATATAATAAATTAATGTAGTATTGTGATAAGTTTTAAAATATTACCGAGGATTGTATTGCATTTTAGACTTTTTTAAATAAAATTTAATTGAAGTTGGAAAGTGTTTCATAATCAATGCTTTAAGCATAATTGATCTTTCTTGTTAATTTTTGCTATTGTAGTGCAACAGCTTCAATTTGTTTTTTTTTATTTTTGGAAACTTCTGCAATTGGATTCCAAACGCTGTTAATGCCCAACAACGTTTAGATTCCGATGTAAAGTGTAAAGAACTCTTTCATCAGAGTGGGAATTGAATCATCAATATCTTACTAGCCAGTCAATGTTCTATTAATAGAGCTATTGAGACACTTATCTACCCGTCTATATTTAAGTGGACCCTATAAAAATTTGTCCGAAATGGAACTCAATTTTATTACCTCTACATCTCAAACCTCTATCGACAGAGCTACTTGACGTCTAGAAGAATTTAACAGGAAGATAAAGAACCTTAATACGCAAACCCGGAGATTTTTTAAACGTAACTGAGGAGGAGGAGGAGGGGTGGTAAACCATTTCAGTATAAATTATTTTCCTTTTGTCTGGCTCCTATTAAGAACGAAAAGAAGAAAATGCAAATGCATATAATATATAATCTAAAAAATCCTGCAAACAATGTTAAGGTTTTGGTAGGCAGAACTACATCGGCTCTGAATCATGTCATCGTGCCCTACTGAATCACGTCATTGTGCAGTGGAGTTTGAAGGAACTGATTGGGGATGGTACACAACCCTCCTCCTCGGCCACTGGTTAATATGTCGTAGCAAAACTCTTCTAGAATATTTTAATGATTTTTTGAAGAAAAAAAAACTTTAGCAATTTTGTTTTTGAGTTCCTCTTAAGTCACTCAGTGGCTTGTCCTAGAAGCAATTCTCTAAAACCTACACATCCGAGCAAGCTGAGAAACACGACACCCATGCATCAAAAGAAATTGCCTCTTGCATCCCATGCTGTCTTAATTCAGAATACACCCATTCGAATTGGCCAGATTTCGTTTGATATCCGGGGTGGAGTATGCCCCATCTGTCACAAATATGACACGGAGGTTTGATTAATGACCATCGCAGCGGACAAGAAATTAAGACATCTTTGCCGTTGAAGATGTGGAATGTGAGCACATACCATGCATCTTCTGCTGCCATCGTACCTACTGGGACACATGAAGATGTAAAAATATGTTAATACACTTGTGGCCCACCATTAAAAACTGCTCCATTTGCTATTTATACGTTTGAAAGGCAGCATCTTAAACAGGATTGGACTGCTAACAAGTCCCGGATTTCAACAGATGGTTATCCTTTCATTTTTCATTTTGCAAGTATTCGAACAGATGAGTTAAGATTGAGTTGTTTTCTTTGACTGTGACTACATGAGTCTAAAAAGGAAAGGAGTAATTGTTACTCCAGTTAGAAAAATATCATTCACACATTTGCATTAGTGACAGTTTGACTATATTATGCGGTATTAAAAATGGAATGGCAGCTCCTTTACCACAATCAAACGAAATAATATTTTTTTCCATATTTTATTTTTATTATTTATATTTATATTTTTTAACTGATAATAGTTAAAATAATCTGGTCATGGTAAAAATAAGAATTATATAGACAAACTTACATTAAGAAATAGGAGATACTATAATGGAGGAGATTTTTACTGTCACTCTAACTATATTTCAAGGTCAGTAAGAAGAATTGTGCAGTCCAACTTGCGGACATCCCAACTGAGGACAATGTTAAATTCAGATATGACTTTTTGTTTAACATTTTCCCATTTGCAGACGGTTTATACAATTAACTATTAGGGTGGCAGAAAGAGGAATTGTTCTTATCGAAATTCAAAGCAAGTTACATTAAATCACTTGTTCTAATTTTATTTCAAAACATTTCTAATGATAGAATTTCTAATGATTTTCATGTCTTCATATCCTAGCTATAAATACACTTTATAATAAGAAAATCGACTCACCAAGGAGTTGTCCGATTGTGATAAAAATTAGTGGATGTGAAGAACATACATAGAAAAAGAAACAATTAAAATTTCAGAACAATTTAATAATTTAGAGTTTGACCGTATACAAAGGGAGGAAGTCAATAAGACGTTGGTTCACCTCTGACCTGGATGCAAGATGTCACCCGGCGTGGCATAGACTCATAAAGTTCATGGATGGTGTCCTGCGGAATGTCTTGCCAAATTGTCTCCAACTGTCGGGTTAAATCGTCAACATTCCGGGATGGTTGCAATCGCCTCCCCATAACGTCCCAAATGTGCTCTATGGGAGAGAGATCAGGAGACCTAGCTGGCCAAGGAAGTGTTGAACAAGCTTGAAGACAATTCATACCAACACGCGCCGTGTGCGGTCGGGCATTATCTTGTTGAAAAGTAAGTCCAGGTTGTCGCAAAAGGAACAGTAACACAACCGGTCGTAGAATGCTGTCTACATATCGTGCTGTGCTGTCAGTGTGCCAGAAATGACTACCAAAGACGTAAGATATCCACAGTCGAAATGCAACAGAAATTTTTACCACAGATTCAGAATCGCACCTTATATACACCTGTTGAATGCGCAGTTCCGATGCGCTGGAACTCCCACTATTTATTCATTGGACACCAAATTTTATTCATTTGCATGTTCACTCAAAATGTCTTTGCGGACGAAATTTCATTACAATCGGACTCCTTCTTCTTGGTGCGTCGATTTTTTTGTTATAGAGTATACATTTCAAATTCCTAATTGTCATTAAGGCAAAAACACAGGTCGCTTAACCTTGACGCCAAATTTGCCAAAATGTTACCAACTTGGCGAGTTTGGGACAGTTCGAAAACGATTGGTCGAGAATTTTCTAAGATATCAAGTTCTTCGGTAACGCTCTACAGATGATATAAGGATGCTTGGATAGCGATGTTACATGACAGGAGGAATGTTCTGAATTATGAATTCTTCAGAGTTTAGAGATTACGATTTTCTTGATTGTGAATTAGTTAAGTGTAGTTTTTATTGTATCTATTGCTTTTTTTTTTGTGACTTTACTGGGTAGCTAGAAAGCTATTGAATGTATCTTGTTCTGGTTCACATGTATTACTGCTTTACTCTTATTATTGTTTATTACTTATTACTGCTATTACAGTATTGTGGCAATTAATTGAGAAATGCAGTTTTTTTTATAAAATTCAGTTTTATTCAAGTTTTCTATGGATACATTTAAAACTAATAAGTGATGTGACCTCCCCGAGACTTTATAACATCACAGACACGTTTCGGCATGGAATGTACTAGACTAGCACATGTAGTTTTAGTTTCAACGTCTCTGAACCATATGTCAATAACGGCCGAAATTAGCTTGTCCATCGTCGTACAGTCAAATTTGTGAAGCCGTTTTTTGACAATAGCCCACAAATTTTTTATGGGATTCAAGTCTGGTGAATTCCCGGGCCAATCCAGTACGGTAATATTCTTTTTGAACAGAAATTTTTGATTCGCTTCGAAGTGTGACATGGCGGGCTGTCTTGTTGGAAAACGCAATCTCCGTTCGGCCACAGTTTAGCCATGGTTGGAAGCACTTTTCGGGTCAATATGACTTCCCCAAAACGCTGAAACAACCCCAAAACATCTTTTTGGGCGAATGCTTGGGTGCTTGATTGATGTGGTGCTGATTGAGAGGTTCTCCTTGGCTCCTTCTCACGAACATAGATCTAAATCCCTGAACCACAAAATGTGTTTGTTAGAAAAGAGAGCTTTCTCCCAGTCCTTCTCAGTCCATGTTTTGTATTTTCGTGACCATTCTAACCTTTTTTTCTTCATGCGAAGCGTCAGAAGCTGCTTCTTGTACGGTCGACGTGCTCTCCGTCCGCGTTCTAACAGCATGTATCGCACTGTTGAAGGTGCAATATCAACACCAGCTGCCACCATGGACTTAGACAGGTCAAGGCTGGTTAATTGAGGATTTTTAACACTCATTCGATGTAAAGTTTTGTCTTCACGAGTCGAAGTGGATCTTTTTCGGCCGCATCTTCCAGAGCGGTTGGTTCCAGCATTTCCTGTTTCCTGAAACCACTTCCAGATCCTCCCGACACTTGCTGTACTCACTCCACATATTTTACCTATTTCCTCGAACGTCTTAGAAGTGTGTTCTCTAAGCGCAATCACTTTAGCACGTGTTTCCGCGCTGATATCCATGACGCTAATGAGCCCCGCAACAACTGAGAAACTACCACTGCGGAACACCTGCCACCTGGCGGAAGAATTTGAACACCTGCTACTTACCAGGTGCATACGAACACCTGCTACTTTGATAATAACTGCAATTTGAACTCTGAGCTAATTTGGAGTGCTTCTTCCTAAGCTTACGTGTGATAAAACGAAAAAAATGACATTTCTCAATTAATTGCCACAATACTGTATTACTTATTGCTGCTTAAATAAAGTTATCCAAATCTACAAACAATTTCATGTATCCCTAGAATACACCCCTGAATCCAATGGATATGCATATTTAAGAATAAAATAATACGTATTTGAACTAATTAATTAAAAATGCATTTTACTGAAGGCATAAGTAGTCTCACCTAAGAAAATTAATAAATTAACCTCGTATTTAATTAAATGTAAAATGACAAAAAAAAAAATGGCTTTAAATGACTTGCATAAATATTTAAATTCAAAATTTTTGTAATTTTCAAGTTTTGAAATTCTTATTTATTTTTGAAATTCTTACTCAGAGTTTTCAAAATTGTAAGTAATTTGAAAATTTAGGACTGTGCTTTCTCATCCTATTCAATCCCAGTGGTTACGCCATTTTGTACGCAGGTCGGACGTGAAATATCAATTAATAAATAAATAAGTCGAACAATGTGTCCAGATATTTTACAATGCCGGGTTGAAAGGGTTATGTTCGAAGACATAAAAAGCCATCTCTCATTCTTGGTTTATTGTTTCCACGTTCCGCGTGAACCCGCTTCTTCGTCAGCAACCCGTGCAGCACGGTCCGTTTCAGTTCATTTCACTTCATGCGCATAAAATGCATCTTAATCCTTGAGGCTGTGTCACTAGGTTCCAGTTAGTATAATCTTTTTACCTCATGTTCGTTTACCGCTGCTCTGCTTCGCCATTTTTTTTCTCAAACTTTCTCGCGAAAGGAAACAAAAAACGAGATTGATTGTTGATGGGTCATATCTGATAAAAAAAGCGAAAGTTGACTGGGTACGATACGGATTGGATTAGCATTTTTTCGTTTTTTTTCCCGCCTCGAGGAGGGATTTCACTTTCAAACGCATTTCTTTGCCCGCATTGTTAAGGGTTATTAGGAAATTTGATTGATAGCTCAGTGTAAGGGTATCACTGGAGCAAGTGTCAAAATTGTCCTCACCTCTTTCGTTTATGAATTTCCAATGAAGCAAAAGATAGGGATTTGTCACTCTGGAAATTGATATATAATTACTTTGTATGCATCAATTACGACAAGCTGTCAAAGAAGTGTTTTAGAATATAAATACTTTGAAGGTAGGGAATTAGCATAATTTAATTATCTGGTTAGGAAAAGGGTAAGTCTGGGATAATTAAAGAAGAAAACATTCGTATTGTAAAATGAGCTCAAGCTCTGTAATTTAAGTATTGGCATTTATTGCTGATAATATACAGGATGCTTCAAACAGATCGCACGACTAAATATCTCTTGAACGATTGGTCGTATACCCCTGGTTTCAATTTCAGAAATGCTTTGATTAAGGTAAACTATAATCGCATGCAAATTTTGATCATGTGACATCTTTTAGTAAAAAAGTACAAAATGTAACTTTTTATACTGCCCCCTAGAAAGAAGTAATTTTCAATTATAAAAGTATTTTCCATATCCCAATTAGTCAAATAAAAATGCTCCATCATCAAACGATCAAAATTTCCCGATGTATAATTAATTAAAGTTTTCGATTGATAATTGGGGCTGTATAAAACTTTTGCTAAACATAGTTACGTATGAAAGTTTTCAAATGGAAATGTTATCTTACGAAATTCAAGTTTTGTACGATCCCTAGAATATATATGTTTTCGCCTGTAATTTTAAGCTTTCAGGCTCAATTTTGTACATTGGACAACCTTTTTTTTCTTTTGAAATGATCTTTAAATGAATAAAGAACAATTTACTAATTGAAACTTCCTTTTTACAAGAACATTATAAAAAATCAAATTTTGTATATTTTTTATTGAAACGTATCATGTGACCAAAACTATCATAGTTTAAAAGTCTTATTTAAAACATTTCTTAAATTGCAACCAATTTCGTCTGCCACCAATCGTTTATGAGATATTTAGTCGTGGCAATCTTTTTGAAACGCTCTATATTGTGTTGTAGTTCCGCCTCTAAGTTGTGTTCAAGTGCTTAAGGATCAGGATCCCAGTACGCTGGATAAACCTTTTAAAAGCTCTCAAACATCGATAGTCGTTCATTCCACTAAAAGAAAAAAAAATGCCAACTACAGCAATTGAGACCGACCAATTTAAACGTGGTTAAAGATTATCAGTTAAAAAAATTGCTAAATTGGAAGTCTCCTTACAGTAACGGTAATAAAAATTATATAATGAACAAAAAAATATTTAACTTGTATACGAAATCTGAAAAGATATTCTTTTAAAAAAATTTTGTAAAAATTGTTTAAAAGTCGGTTTGCAACAGCTTAGTGATTCCTCTAATTGAAGGCATTTAACTTATCTGTGTTAATATAGACTATGTTGATACCACTAACATTCATACGTAATTTAAATCTTAAATTTTCCCCATATACTACAAGTAACCATTAATGTTCCATCCGGATTGCATGCGCATGCGCAAATTGCGAAGACGTATTTATGCGCTAATTAAGCGTGTGGCCAGTTATGAGAGCGCCTACGTGATCGATGCTATTGCAAATCTAATCGTTTTTAAAAAGTGCTTAGGCGATAAAGCCTTAAAAATTTCGAGTTCTAATGATAATTTCTACTAAAATCTCTACCTAGTTATTGTCTTTTACTTAATGAATCCACACAAAATTTTAGGCGGTGCGTATGGTATGTTTATGAGATATCGAGTCCACACACACAGAGAGACATATTTCCGAAAGTACGTTAAATAGATTCAGGAGGTTTTAAAAATGCTTATCCGTCAAAATCTGAAATTCTAAAAAAAAAAAAAAATCGACAGAAATACAATAATCTGAGAAAGTCAAAATATAATTGGGATGCAAATGCCTTTTTTAGGAGAAAGGTATGAAGGTTCCATTAAAAAAAATTAAATTCATGTTATCAGTCCTTTATTTTAATTATCATACGTGTCAGTCATTTAATTCTGACAAAAACTCTTCGTTTTTTAGTATAGAATAGAACTCGGCCTATGTCATACTTTAAAAATTATATTTGTTTAGTATTCCCCTTTCTTGTGTGCACAGACAACCTGTTCTACTCGTTTGCTCATTAAATATAAATAAGATATATATATTATATATCTCAATCTCTCTTTTTATGTAGTGCCCAGAAAGGTGAAAAATGTGCATATATTCAGCAATTGCGAAATATAATTTATATTGGGGCAAATTTAAAAAAGCATCTATTGCTCATGCTAGCAGATAATCTTCAAGAATTTTTTTTTTATGTTTCTAGCTAAAAAAATTATATGAGATTGCAAGATTTCTATTCTAGACAGTAAGTTCAAAGATGCATCCCAGAAAAATAATTTTCAAAGATGTTTGTATTTTCATTTATATTATTGTATTGTATTGTATTTGTATAGGATTGCCGAAGCTTTTTGTGGAAGTGTCCTATTTTTCGCCTTTTTTTAACTCTTTACAACAAAGTTGAAAAGTGTTTATGACTTTGTTCATTCTGTCTGTCTGTCTGTCTGCCTGTCTGTCTGTCTGTCCGTTAGCACGATAACTGCAGTAAAAAGGACTTAATCAAAATGGAATTTTAGTATGTTGTTCAAACGGTCTGTAGGACTTATGGGAATATAAATGAATAATATCACCCAATTAGTTTTGGATTGAACTCGGGTTGAAAAAATGAAATACATTGAGCCCTATGGGACCTATTTTTTCAAACATTTTTTAAGCGGATTTAAAATTCACAAATTGCTTCGAAAATTTTAGGTAATATTCAAATTGTTCCATAAAATATATAAAAAAAATTCAGCGAAATATATTCAGTAGTTTTTTAAATAAAAATTAAAATAATAATTACACCTCTTATATGAAACGGTCACGTGACCATGATATGAAAATATCACGTGATCCACTTCAAAATGATATATGGCATCCATCTTGTTTCAAAATCGTGAGTTTTTATGTTCGTTTTAATTCATATTGAGTGTTGTATCCGTCCTAAAACTACTTTATTTTTGCTTAAATTGTGTGCATCTACATACTGAAACAACTCAAATACAATATATTTGAGTTTAAATGATTTTCCAAATTTGATTATTTCTACAACGAAGCCTATTTTTCACTTATGTAAAATGTAAACAGCAAAATATGTAGAATGAGTTGTAGTAGAATTGCTGTATTTCTTTAACACAAAATAATTTAGCCCATGGAGTCTGCATGGCTGATATGAATGAAATATTAATTGATTTTATAAAAAGAAGGACGATTTTTTTCGATGAAGTTTCAAGCATAGAGTTTAATTTTTTGTAGCTCCATGGTCTTAAACAAAATGTTTAAATAAAATAAATTATTATAGTATTGTGATGAATGAGATGAATGGGAAAAAGTTATGAATAAAATCCTGTTTTTATAGAGATCCAGGCGTGTTATTTTTTCTATGACGTCATTCGAATTAATTTCAGTTGTTTTCGATGAAGTTTTCAAATATAATAAATTATCGTAGTATTATGATAGTTTTAAAAATATTACCGTGGAATGTATCGCATTTTAGAGATATTTATACCAGGCAATTTATATTTCAATGCCGTCATTTGAATGAAGTTCATTTTTTTCAACGAAGGTTTAAGTTTTCAAATATAATAAATTAATGTAGTATTGTGATAAGTTTTAAAATATCACCGAGGAATGTATTGCATTTTAGACTTTTTTAAATAAAATTGCATTGAAGTTGGAAAGTGTTTCATAATCAATGCTTTAAGCATGATTGATCTTTCTTGTTTTTATCGCCAAAATGTATAACCTTTGTTTAGTGACATAATTCAAATATTAAGACTTTTATGTTTTAGTTTAGTTTAAATACTACATTTAAAAAATATTTTTATTTATTTTTGAATTACATAAATTACAAAATTCTCGTGTTTACTTTTCAATAATCTAAATAATTAAATTTTAAAGTATTTTGGTATACATTTAATAATAATTTAAATTTCAAATGTATTTGCCTGCATTTAAAAACTAAGTAATTTTAAATATTTTAGCATTTATGACATATATCCAAAACGTCCTATCTTTCGCCTAACAACTTTTAAAACTATAAAACAATAAAAAGTAACATACAGCACAAAAATAATTGTGGTGACAGGCTTTGATGGCAAGAAACAGCCTCCTTCGTCAAGATTTGACGAAGAGGCTTTTCCTTGCATTCGAAACCTGTCGACAGTATTAATTTTGTGATGTATGTTTTTCATAGCTTTATTATATTAGCAGTAATTTGTGCAGAAAGTATATCAACATTTAAACAGGAAATGTGGAAAATGAACTAAACAACAAAACGAGATGGGGGGGGGGGGCAAACACAAAGTTATAGAGCATTGTCTAATTAATAGGAATCAACACCAGGAACAAACGGCACGTAAGGCAATAAATATCTGTCATACTTCACTAGTTGCTAGATGCACAGCGACAAATTGTAAGTAATTAATGTGTAATATTCTTTTCGAGCTCAAATATGCATTGTAAATAGCGAAGGGCATTTTTAATAGACTCCACACCACATTCCTGTGCGCGCAATTGTTGTTTATTGCACCATTCTTGAATGGGGCAGTAATTCGCCTATAACCATATTATCTCAAATAAATCCCTTTTGTAATAGTTATATCATCTCACTAATTAGCCAATGCTCATAATTTTTTTTCTTCTATCTCGTTTCTTAATCGAGTTTGTTATCCAATCTTTTTAAATTCTCCCCTAGGGGTAATCACTTTTATTTAATTCGATATGGTCCCTTAACTGTAGACTAACGTTTATACTCGTGGACCTTTCTTTTTAAAGTTATTGGGAATTTTAAGGACATTCCAAGTAGCACTGTATGTTATTCAACCAAGCAAATTTCAGAAATATATAATCCTATTTCACACTAGTAATATTATTATTTGACGAATGACTCCTTTGCAGTGAAATCCAACAGATTCTTTCCGGATCACTACCACTCCAGCAGATAAACAAGCCAACTGGTGGAGAGAGAGTCGTTAAAATAAAAATTGGTTCATGGCGCGCTTATACCCTCCAGAATTGAATGTTAAATTGAAAAAATTAAATAAATAAACAATTTTATCCAATCTTTTTAAATTCTCCCCTAGGGGTAATCACTTTTATTTGATTCGACATGGTCCCTTAACTGTAGACCTAACGTTTATACTCGTGGACCTTTCCTTTTAAAATTATTGGGAATTTTAAGGACATTCCAGGTAGCACTGTATGTTATTCAACCAAGCAAATTTCATAAATATATAATCATATTTCCCACTAGTAATATTATTATTAGACGAATGACTCCTTTGCAGTGAAATCCAACAGATTCTTTCCGGATCACTACCGCTCCAGCAGATAAACAAGCCAACTGGTGGAGAGAGTCGTTAAAATAAAAATTGGTTCATGTCGCGCTTATACCCTCCAGAATTGAATGTTAAATTGAAAAAATAAAATAAATAAACAAACAAACGAGCCTCTCACTTTGACAGGGATCGGGAAAATCAGTGGCCGTATCGGAAACGGGCAGTAGGGCAGTAGAAAGAAAGTTCGTTCTCAGTCGCCTGGAGAGAGAGCATAGAGGATTAGCAGGCGAGTCCAATTATTTCACTTCATGCATCATCAGGTATTCCGAGATGGAAGGCACAATTCACTTTCGACGCCATCTTGTGTGTCGGTAGGCCATCTTGGATGACGTCACGGAGATCTCAACCACGATTGGCTTGTTTGTTTTTGGCTATTGAGAGTATATCCTTGAAAAATAAGTTTTTAATTGTGACAAATCGTTTTTGGGGCTCTGATGAAATACAAATGACTAAATGCTGATATAGAAGATAAAATGCGAGTATTCATTCTGCATGAACCGAATTTTGCCTGTCAAATTATATCGAGAAGGTTAAAGGGTCTTGCTTAATTAGTTTTGAAATATGTTAAAATGTTCTTGTAAATCGGAGGTACTTAAAAGCATTTATGTTTGTAAAGAATCCACATCTCAACGAGAAATTGAAAAAAAAAAAAAAAACGATTTTTAGCTAGACAGACGATACCTTGTCCATTAAGCCAATGAGATAATTGTGAGAGTACTAGATCAAATTACCCGACGTTGCCCGGGTCATAAATACGCGTACACTACTTATAAATAATTAAATAAGGACCCGCTATTTAAATAATACATTTGAATAAAATTTGGAGCGTGCAATTCTCGAATCGTACCACTATACTGATTATCGAAATACCATATTGTCGACTGAATTTAATTATTTAATTTAATTATTTTTTATCTCATGTGTAATGCACTTATTCAGCAACAGCGGATAGGGATGATACCGTAAATACAAACAATAAAAAATCTGATGTGGGCAACACATGACTTTCCTTATATAATGCAATGAATTTACTACTTTTACAGTTAAAAAAAATTTTATTCTTACAGTAGATACTTATATTCTTTCCAAGATATTGAATTTTCTTCAATTAGTCGCATTTTCATTGATTTAGCGCCAATTTTATCAATTTGGCAAGAATTTAAAATGTTGCAAAGTTGGCGACATTCCGCCAAATTCGTCGCCAAAATCTCGCCAAGCGTTATGGACGGAGAAATAAGTTATTCTTACAGCAGATAAATGACTATTGGTGTTCAAATACAAAAGAATTACTCAAACTATCTTTTTTCATGAATGGAACGAGATAGATCCACGAGAATGATGTCACCCAATTTATCGCATTGTATTACATATGAAAAGTGAACATGTTTCTCAATAGGAATTTTTTTTTTATAACTTTTTGATAATTTTTTTCAAAAATGTGCAATATCTCGAGAACGGTTCATGTTCGCGTTCTAAAATTTATGTCAATCGTTTTCTAATGAGAAATTACATAAGAAATGTTAAAAACAATAGGCTTCCAGTGTTTACGGATTGTGATTTTTGTACCTAATTTCGTTCGAATCGGTCCATTCGTTCGTCAGTTACCGTCTCCACAGACTCACTGACAGACACACACACACGCACACACATACTTTCACACACACACACACACACACACACACTTTCACACAGACACCACTTCAAAAATGTTTGATTCGTGATCAGGGATGCTTGAAATGTGCTCTCCCGTCGAAAACTCGAATTCGGATTTTCGACCCCGTCACAATACTTTTCTTATACATTATGTATATAAGGAAAGTAATAATGCGATGAAAGTCCTTCCGAGAGGTTGGTGGTAGGGGAAGGAGGGTACGGTCCCTGTGGATGCCTACCCCACTGGGTTCCGGTCTAAATTGGGTGGCACTTCCCGACCGTCCAAACAGTTACCTTACACCTTTCTGGTAGGTCGGACGGTCTGGGTTTCAACAACAACATTTTTCTACGGTCATAAGTGCGAAATGCCGTAAGTTTAGTAATGCCTGTGACGGATTTTTATGTCATTAGTGATGTTGAAGACCCAAGCCACCCGACTCACCCTAAGGTATGAGCAACACTCATTAGTGATGTGTCACAATTTTAGCTTTTCCATTAACAAACATTGCACGAATCATGATTTCGCTATAGGTATTTTTAAAGAAATGCTCATCAAAAAATCCAGCGGATGCGTCTGGGATAAAGCACACGATGATCTCAGAAGAGACCCAGATATGTCACGGTGGTGAGTCATACGAGAAAGAAATTATGCGAAGTAGAACATGTTTCGAAAGGTGAGCGAATTTAGTTTCTGATAAAAAAAATTGAAGTCATCACCGATATCTGTTTCAATTGTATTTTTGCTCTTTAGTATCGAAAAATGTCTTGCTTTCTGTAAAATTTTCGAATTCGATATTTTGACGAATAACCACGTATCAAAATCTCCTGAAATCATTTCCATAAACACTTTCGGAATGTTGTTCCTCTGTGTGTGTAGGGGGCGAGGGGGTGGGATACGATAGCTCAAGAAAGGATTCAACTTGAAATTTTATGTGGAGATATACATATGAAAGGAACAATGATAGAATTAGATACAATTTTTTGCAACTCTATATAGGTTTGGGTGATTATATCTAGTTTAGGTGTAAATATGCGTATTATGTGAACTAAAACTTGATAGAATTTTTAATATATGTCTAATTCTGGTTGATTTCTCTCTAGTTCTATGTGTAAACATACGTATTATGTCAGCAACCAGAAAGATAGAATTTTTTGCAAATCTGTCTAATTATGGTTGGTTGTATCAAGTTCTATGTATAGATATACGTATAATATGAACTACTAGAACTAGATACATTTCTTTAGTAAATCTGTCTAATTCTGGTCGGTTCTATATAGTTCTATGCGTGCATATACATATGTGAAATATAGAATTTTAGTAATTACAGTAATTAGTACTTGAATGATTGGAACTTTAATGATTGGAGTAATTACAGTAATTGACTTGAATGATTGGAAGATTTTCTTGCCATTATTTCTTATGAAAAATAATGATAATTCCCGTCTAGTGCCTGGCCATTTGAAAAAAATAATAATAATAATAATAATGATAATTCCCGGAACATTGATGGTAGAAAAGAATACATATAGTATATGGAGAAATTTATAATTTATATCACGTTATAGATGTATGGTCATCAAATGCATCCATAGACAATGTTAAGCTCTTGCCAACTTCAGAATAAGAGGCATTTAAAAAATTTTTACGAAATATTTTTAAATAACAACTTGAGCACGAAATTTGTACAAAATATAGCACCTCTTCTTTTTCATTGTTATTTCGATTCTGCTTTTTCCATTATTTTTCATTCCCGACTAACTATTACGCATCAAAGCGGGAAAAAATTATTTTATAACCACATTTGATTCGTGTAATATTAAAGAAAATAGTAATTGCATTAGCTCTGTTAAAAGTAATTGTAACTAATTTTTAGAATATAAGGTATGATAGCGTAAGTCAATTAGATATTAGGTTTGTTAATGTAACTGTCTCTGTATCCAATTACAATTCTAAAATAACAATGGATAAAACTACATTACTTTTTCCCGTTTAAAGACAAAACTTTTACATCACTCACCTGTAATGATCAGGGAAGTCGATATCACAGGCGTAGCATCTAAGTGAAAATTCTTGATCCCCATCGTGGTTCTGGATCGGGACCAGTGAGGGTAGAGATTGGGCGTTCGAATGTTCGCTGCCGTCCTCCCCGCTGTGTTCTCTTCGATCATTAAAATCTCTTCCTGTAAAGAAATATAAAAATTTTAAATTTCATATGTTTCTTCGTAAGAATTTTCCGGGAAATTAAAAGGAAATCCCGAATTTAACTGGCCATTTTTCGTCATGATAACAAAGGGACAATTTCGCGGATGTTAGTTTCTGTAAACAGGAAAGCAGGAACTACCAGAAAAGTTTCTTGTAAATTTGTAATAAAAACTTTAAATATTGCTCCTAAATGTTTAATTTGTCACTGAATTAATGTCATTACCTTACACCTTTCTGGTAGGTCGGACGGTCTGGGTCTCAACAACAACATCAACAACTGAATTAATGTCAAAGTATGACGATAAGAACCACATATTGAAACTGGAGATTAAAGGCGCTTCGCGCCTGGTGCTCTGTCCTAAACGACACTCATAGACATAAATATTTAATAGAAGTTGCTTATATTTTAAAATCTAATTGAATACAATATGGAATGACGATTGGAATCAGTATCCAGGGTTGCCTATTTAACCATTTTTTTGCTAGTTTTAGCTATTTATTGAAACTTTTAGCATTTTAAAATGGATAAGTGTGTAACAACGTATAATGGCTATCCATTAAATTTAGCTACTTTTAGATTTTAGATTTTGATTGTAAGCAATAATGTTCATTCCAGTGTTGGCAAAACAGCCCATATCTTTATGCTGTCGTTATCTACATGAAACTCAAAATTAAAAGTAAAAAGTGTTTTATTTTACAAAAAAATATCGTTGGGATCCGTATATATTACCGTCACTTATGCAGTTCAGGACTAATAGATAAGTTTTGAAGACTTTTAAAACAGTTAATTACTAATTATTCATACATTTAAAGCGGGGAACTTTCACCGCAGTAATCACTGATGCGTTCAGTAGCTATCAAAGACCCTCTGCCATTTTGCAACTTTCGATACAGGAGAGTAAACACTCAACTTTTAATGGCCATCACCCCCACACTCTCGCCTCCTCTCCACTCTCCGCATCCATTGAACAATACCCTTCCCAGTGATTCTAATACAACCGTTACATATCCGATAGCTTGTAATAGACGGGTGTCCAAAGTCGCCTCTCCCGGATAATAAGTAACGGTGACCCAACTTATTATCAGGGGAGCCAGTGAGTGGGGGTGCCAAATGCCCACGCGCCAGAGCTCACGGACCGGTAGTGGAGTAAGTGTCTTTATCCGTGATTGCTATTAACTGATTGTTATTAGTGGATTTTTTTTTATTTGGCGGCAGGTGAAGATAGCGTTATTTGCTTAGCATAACACATCGATCTTTTCTGATGACCGACCTTAATAAGTCGCTTAGATGAAGCAGCAGAAGACTGCCATATATAATCAAAACTCGGATACAGTGAAATCTAGTTATAACAAACTACAGGACGGCTAAATTATTTTATTACAAAAAATTTTGTAATCGAATAAAGTAGTTTGAAATAGCAAAGTAGTTTGCTATATTTATTGATTTTCCCCTTTAAAGTTGAATTAATTTATAAAAAATTAAATATTTGCAACAGTTATTATTGAATACATATGTTTCAAATCTTGTTATTATAATTTTCCCTGTGAACAACACTTCGATTTCTGTTTAAAGTAGTTGCATACCCAAAGGGATGAATATATATATAACCTTATAGGATTTCTGTTTAAAGTAGTTGCATACCCAAAGAGATGAATATATATATATACATATATGTGTGTGCGTATAACCTTATATATATATGTCGGTTACATTTTGACAAAACTGCAATAATCGGTTCAAAAAGTTATTTTAAAACTACAAAATTTGCTAAAGAAAATGGAATAAAATTAATTGAGTTGCCAAATATTTTTTTGGTCCTATTTGTCCCTTAAAATTTTTTAACGAATATTTTATATTTAATAGACAAAAGTAATAATAAAATACCGAATTTTACTGGGGATTTGTCTTAATTTTTCATTAAAGTCGTTTTCGTTATATCGCTATTCGTTCTAACGGAACGCGGCTGTATTACTAAGAGTAAGGTAGAAACGAGGGTAATTCCTTAATGACTTAAATAAAGTTGATTCACGAAGATAATTGCTAGCATCAACTCAATTTTATATGTTTGCATATTCTACCATTTTTATTACACAAATATAACTATAAAATTCAAATATGTGTATGCTACAAATATATGTACAAATGTGCTCAACATTCATTTTTTTTTTTAGAAATTAAGAAATTTCGATACTTTAGACAAACAATAACTCACATTAAAGCTTTCTGATAGCGCTAACAATCAATAACTTTACTGTTATTAAAAAATTAAATTAAGAATACAAAATTTCATGGAAACCTCTTATTCTTTCTAGAGATATCACGAAATGTCTGAATAACGGTCCAGACAACATTGGTGCTTCTATTTATTTCATAAGGTGGCAATTAAGTTCAATTTTTTATCACTAAGAAAATATTTTAAATTATTCTACTATTATTTTTTACTTTCTCCTGGGTTTTTAATTTTATGTTTTCAAATTTTCCTTTGGCAACAATTTCTTTCCTGGGTCCCGTGATAAAACTATTTATTTACAGGCTCGTTCTTGCTGCCAATCGACAAGAATGTCGATTTGCCTTTTGATAAAATCAATAAAAATAAAATGTTTTGCCTTTTGTCGAAAAATCGATAAAAGGCAAAACAATACTGGGCAATGGCCAGTATAGTTTTGCCCTTTTATCGATTTTTCCTTCGAAATTGTTTAACACTTTTAACCAACTTTTCACACTCTTACTAACGAAATATTTTTTATTTCAGATTAACTTAATTGATTGAACAAACTCTCAGCAGTTGAGAATAAAATAGGGAGTAGCAACGTATAATACAACGTATCACGAACACATGTTTTTTTTTTTTTCTCAATTTGCCACAGAACCACTAGACATAACTCCCGATTTCAACCAATGAGAGCCCGAATTTCCAGCACATTGTTCGTTATTGGTGACTCCGAACACACATGCGGATAGCTTCTCTCCGCATCATGAGGTTGATGGGGGAGGTTTGTTTCCTATTTTGGGGATTTTTGAATCACCAGCACCTTTGTCGGAGCTACCTTTTTTTAGCGTTTTGCCATATTTGGCGACAAATCTTATATATAAAGTATGCCATTAGATCTATAAATAAACTTAAATTAAATTTCATGCAAAATATTTAGTTTCAGATTCTATTTAAGAAAGACATTTTTGTAGAAAATAAAGGTTTTGAAAAAAAAAAAGTAAAATCTGATGCGTTTAACACATTATATTCCCAGCAAATAAAAAATATCTATATTGTGGGATGTGGGATAAATAAAAATACAAATTAAAATTTTCTTCGCTTAATCTCTCTGAAAATGGTAGGCTTATACTTACAGCAAACCTAACTTGACACTAAAGAAGTACAAGAAAAACTATAAACCTCAGCTAAGTTATATAGTTCATCTATTTAACGCGATTAATAAATAAAGAACCACAACTTTTCTGTATTAAAGTGCTGATTTGAATTCAAATCAATCAATTCCTATAATTAAAATTAAATAATATTTATATTTTTTCATATTACAATAATAAAAATATTCTATACTGATATTCAGAATGAATCGTGTTGCTATGGAAACCATCTCGTAAAAGTACTCATATTCGGCGTATGAAGAACGAATCATTAACTAATTAGCCGGTCGGATTTTTAACTCCTTTCATAACATTTATCCGGATATTCTAGTAACCAAATATATATTCCCTGTTAGTTTCTGTTTCGTGGAGATTGCTAAGTTTTCTTTTGTTATTGCTACCGACGTGACCGAAAAATGTTTCGTTTGAAACGGAATATTTCTGTCATGCAGAATCCGTTTCAAGCAAGTTTTACTGTCTCATATATTTTAGAAAAAATAAAAATATAACCACTCAGTGATAATCCAACCCAAAAAACTGATTAAATAAACTTACTGTTAAATTGTAAATTCAAAATTTCCTTGAAAATACAACAAATAATAAATAAAACTTACAGTGTATAATACTAAATATTTTTACTTTATTATTGCAGTAGTTCGGGCGATTCAATTTAAATTTTTGTACAGTGCTTTTAATATTTTATTAAACAATAAATTTTTTATTAATTAAAATTTTTATCAACATAAAAAGACAAGGGATGCAAATTTGAACCCACCATTTAAAATTCTGTGTTCTTCTAGATTTTTCATTCTCTCAAATAATATGGTTTGCTTATTCACGCATAATCTCACGAGAACTTAAATATAATTATACAAGTAATTGTAATTACACCATTTCAAGGAAAATAATTTTTGTTTAAGTAGGGTAGGCGTCCTAGATCTTGAAAACTATTAAAAGGGTCATTTCCTTATAGAACACTTCTTTTATACACCGAAGGTGCGATTAAGGCATTTAATTATACTATAAAATATGTTTCTCACTGATGAATAATGTTAAAAATACTGAAATTCTTAAAGGGTCCTATCCTGTCAAATATCTATGTACTAACAATGTGGTTCTATATGAATAAATTGTGTATGTAATAATGCATAGTTGACTTTAATAAATTATTAAATTCAAATTTCAAATAGATTAAATTTTAAATTACTTATAAGGTAAAATCTAAAACGTTTGTTTTAAAACATTTCAGGAACACCTGTTTATTCTATCAGAATAATAGATCAATATGCGACTTCATGACACATTTAGTTGGTTTCAAGCACAATGGGGTGTTTTGTGTCCAATAAGATAATTAAACATAACTAACGAATAAGAATTAAAAATCACCAAATTTGTACAGTATACTAAAATTATCTTGGCGGCAAATCCGAAATTCACGTCTGCGGGCAACTATCATAGCCACAGCAACCCTTCTGACGTACCAGGTGTGGATCTTGCGCAAAGGTCAATACCGGGTCCTCAGGTAGCTCTCTCTCCCCCATACAAAAACGTTTCTGTCACGCCTAGTGAAGACACCTGACGGTACTCTCCACCCTCGCAAACCTCCATACTCTAGAACAATATTTACCATAGAGGACCCATTGAGCGGTAGGCGCCCATTGGTCGATCATGGTCAGTTGCAGAACTTTGCGTGTTCCACGGAATGGAACGTAATGAGAAATTCAGAAAGGCAAGGATGAATGTAGCAGATGTTGGGGGGATGTATGCTGGTAATATTAGAGTTTATATTTATTGTTACTTCCACACGGTTCGTCATCGACTGATGACTGCTGTCATCGTCATTGGTCGAGCCAGGTGCCAAGATTCCCAATGACGTCAGCCGCTGCACTGATTGCCAGCTTTGTTGCATATGCATATCAAATGCACTATGATTGCTATGCCTTTGTTTTACAGAGCATATAAATTATGCATTGTGTATATTGAAAAAGATAATGAAATATTTAATTTAAGATCATCATACCATCATGTTTACAAAGGTTTTGATCGAATGTTCTGTACAGTCACAAATGTTTTGTACAGTCACTTTTGCAGATATGAACTTATTTCTTATTACAGAACTATGATAATACATTTCTACACTTTAGCGTATACATTTTATTTTAAGGAACAGAAATCTCAAGAATTCTTCCGTATTTCATGATATTCTGTTACTAAAAATTGCAATTTAATGTAAAATATTAGTTATGTTCATCAAAACTGCTTTTGGTAGGTACAAGATCGGATATAGTAATTTTAAAACATATAATTGAATAATATCTGCATTGATGATACTGTTAAATAACAGATACCACTGACACAGTCACTTGGCGATAAAATTAAATAGGTGCCATTAATATTGTTAAGTACATATGTAATTAAATAATATATGCAATTGATACAGTCATCCACAGGTATCATTATTTTCATTTCATTGATTCAAAGTTAACGCTATAAACCATAAAATGTACAGATCTGGCTGTAAAAAATATCAACAGCTGGACCATTCCAGTGGTAATTATCCCTGTCTTCTCACAGATATTTTAAGGTGTATTAACCTTACACAAAAAATTTCTCAGTACCCCATTATATTCTATAATTCAAAAGCGTAATTTAATGCAACGAAACCTTTTTTGTAAGTCTGTCCTTCTAGATCTCCACGAGGTATATGCTAATCGATGTCATTGCTGAAGTCACGGTGGTTGATTTTCATCGTTGATCCGCTGGTTTCGCATACTGTATTTGTGATGTTTCATAAGCAAATGTAGCTCTTTCCACACTGCCATCAAGTTCAATGATCTTCAGAACAATTGCTTCAGATGCTTTCAAAGTTAGAAAATTGCATTGCAGTTTTTAATGCGTCAATGTCATTTCGTAAATGATTCCTGATCTTAGTCTCAAACTGTCGAAATTCTATGAGAAGTAGAAGGAAGATAATAAGCTTATGGAACCGGTAAAATGTTGCAGACTGCTGAAGCTATGTGATAATTTCTCTTCTGCTGTAGTGGTCATGACAGAATAAAAATAAATGTGGAGTGTCTGACACTAACACAACTTTCTCCGCAAAATAAAAATAAATATTTTGTTAAAATACAAAATTGAAGTATAGTGATTTGACTTCTTGTAAGTATTTAAACTTCCTGTAAGTGTCAATTGAAGTAGTCAGACTACATTTCAACCATTCAATTACATGCTGAATGTGAACAAAGCAATATTTCTAATATCTCAAGAACGACTCGCAGTAATTCCTAAGCAATTCAGTTTGCATTCGTGGTTAAATGTGCTTAAAAGTGGAATAATTTGATAATAGTAACAAACAAATTTAATAATTTTTTATAGTTAAAATATATCTCAGAAACTGTTCATGCTAGGTTAATGTTTTCAAAATTTGAAAATGTAATGAAGTGCGTATAAGATGACCACTTATTTGATATTATTTGTTTTAATCATTTCAAATCAAATCAAATTAAATTTATTAATACAACAAACAAGGCAATAGATGCAAGCACAATAACAGACAGAAAAACCCAACATAACCACAGAACACAACATTTTGTTGCAATGCGGGCTATAGGAACTAGCATTTTTAATGACATTTTCAGTCATCATTTAAAAAAATGTTTGAAAATTCGACTAACTTTCCCTAGTCTTCTTTAATTTCTTCCTTATATCCGGTTGTAGAAAAGAATTTACGCTGAACTCAATTTGTGTTGCCGACAATATGCAATCGATAATTGATTTGTCCTCCTTTATTGTTCCTCAGGATACCTTTCCAGCCTGTATACCTCAGTTGATAGAGCGTCGGTCTTATATTACAAAGGTAAATATCAAGTCCTCCTTTGTGCAAGACGCCCGAAGCATGCTGTTCTTTATTCTTGTATTTAAAGTATTTCAGCACATAAAAAATAATTAAAGAATTATAAGAAAGAGAAAATAATATTAAATTCCAGAAATTTCGGTCTCAAACTTAGGATAATCCGAAATCTCCTTATGAACCAGGGTAGCTCAGTCAATAGAACACTGAATTCAAGAATCAAAGGTCTTCTTTCAATTTTTTTCTTGAACATGACTGCACAGAACTAGCTCCTAATAAAGGAACCGGCAAGATTATTATAGAAGGCCGGCAAGATTATATTTAGTCGGCCGGATGGAATTATTATTCCGGCTATTATTTTATCACATGTAATGCATATAAACATTTTCACATATTTCTTTCTGCGAAACGCGTCTCTCAAAATTAAATTTGAAATATTGAAAAAAATAAATAAATAAAGTTAGGTCGATATAAACTTTTTTTTTAATCAGACCAAAATTTTTGAAACAATTCTTCAGTTGAAAATGTGGTATAATTCCGAACCTAATAGGAATAAACACTCCTTTCTCTTCAAGTATGTTAATATGAGGTCATCCACGGATCCATCCAAATTTTCTCGACTTTCACACGACCTCTCCTACCGACCGAGAAATAGGCGACCTTCATCAATGATGCCAGCAAAAAAAAAATTCAATTTTCACTTGGATTCAATCTCCTTCGTTCCTTCCATCATTGTAAAAGGGAGCAGGTGTGGAAATTGACCACACAGATAGAAAAGCCGCCACTTATCACACTTACAGGGCTATGATTACAGAGTCCGAAGAGTGTAATTATTCGAATTGAATGTTTCTTTTGCATTTAACCACCTTGTTTCTTCGAATGAGATTGATAGCGATTACGCTTCATAGATTTCTTCGCTATTAAGGGGCCACCGAAAATTTGGACCCGATTGTTTAATATACCGGCTAATAATGTCTCGGAGATTTTTATCTGTGAAATCTCGGTTTTCCAAAGATGGATATCTTGAGATTTCACAAAATGATGGAGAGAGCTTAGCTTTGGGTGACTGGTGAAGAAGGTTTAGCTCCAGAAAGAATGTGCAGCTATTTTTTACGATAAATATGTGGTTTAATCATTTCGATCTATGTTTTTGATGGGGTGATTGGTTACTTCACATATCATCATCTGTTTCATCAAAGAGCATTAAAAGAAATTATTCTGGTATTAAAAAGAACAAATGTATTCTTTTGCAATACTGTTACACTGCAGAAAATCTTAAGTGCCCCTTTAGATTAAAAAAAAATCTGATAAAAAAATAAATAAAACCTAGTTATATTTTATTGTAAAGATATTTTTATCTCATTTTTCTTTAATGTGAAGAAGCATTTTAGGATTTTGTAAGACAGAAATCCGGAATTCCACGAAAATATTATTGGAGCATGCAAAGAACTTCAATTATTTGCCATTCTATTGTTTTAGTGGTAAAAGCTTAACAGGAATGACAAGATAATAGTATAGTTGATATGCAAAGAATAGCCTTTGGGGAATTTTCTAGTAAGCCATTGTATTTTTTTTTATTTCAACCATATTATATGGATTTAATAGAAGATCTTGCAAGTATAAGCCTTCCTATCACCACCATTCTATTGGTTTTGTTGTAAAAGCTTATCAGAAACGGAAAAATAATGGTATAGTTAAAGCGTGAAAAACAGTATTTTGTGGATTCTCCATTAAACCGTTATATGTTTTATTAATTTCGACCCTATTACTTGAATTGCACGAGAGATCTTGATCAAGGATGAACTTTTGTCAAATGAAATAGTGGTACTCTCGATCTTGGAAAACTGAGATCAGCGATTCTACAGATTGAGCTAGCTACTTAAGATTGGGATGGAAATCTGACACACTTGGAAAGTGCTTAAAATAACAAGTGTCTCTGATATAAAAGTGCTAAATATGACTAAATAAGGAAAAATTAAGAGGAATGCAATCTATATTAAGAACGCTCCCTAACCTTGGAATCATGATCCTAGTGCAACGACCAGCTAAGTAGGACTGTTTCACGCTTACGTTCTTCATCATCAAACAGTATTTATCTCTGTGACAGCGAGAAAATTTGGAATTTGCCTCAGACTCTCAGAATTATATCTTTCTGAAAGCAGTCTACCATTCAGCCATCAACACATTAAAAAGCAGTTCAGTACCCAGATTTACAATCATAAAATATAACAATAAATTGTCTATTTACAGTACTGAATATTTCTAATAAAAGCAAAACCGATCCACCAATGCTGGTTTACCGAAGCAACGATTCCAAGCTAAAAATATCAAAGAGGCATTGGGTTCGAAACTGAACAAGAGTCCCTTTCGCCCAAAACCCATCTATAAAAAAATTGGTACCAAGTACCGGCCCAAACCGGTTATCATTTCCAAAAATAACCTCCTCGAATTCAGTAACCCCTTTAATTTGTAATGAGAGACAAGCGTTAACACAATTAAGCGTTCTTTGTTTTAGCTCTCTCCCTCGATGCAGGGAGTGATGGATTCTTATCACAGTTATCCTTATTACAACGATATTCGATCCGGTTTGCTCGCCCTGCACAAGAAGGTGTGTTAGCTAATACGAGCAGAAGTTGTGGTCTCGTTTTAATGAGGGTCGCTGCACGCTATTCAGTTTCCAGTTGCGGATACAGGTAGAACGGACAAGTATCAATTGATAAATGGACAGACGAGAAAGTAGAGGCCGAAAATAACTGAACACTATGTGGTTCCATAAAATATTTAATTACGGAAAAAGCTGTCTATAGCGGAATAGCAGGGAACCTAAAATTGGTTTTGTTTTATGCAGCTTTCCACATTTCATAGATATATCTACAGCACCATCTTACTTTTGGAATCATGAAAGATTTTTCCCATGTTAAATAAATTCCATTTGACGCAGTTATCACAGTATATTGCAAATCTACGCTAATTTCATTCTTCTTTCTTCTTCGACCGAGACCGTCCGACCTACTCGAAGGTGTAAGGTAACTGGCTAATTTCGCTCATACTAGATCACCCTCAATAAAGAACTTCTAAACCGATTATTAGATTTCAGAGATATCGATTTTTGAGAAGATTCCAAATCCCCCCCCCCTCCTCCTCTCATATAAAATTAAAATGTGTTAGTTTGTAGAGAAAGTAATGTATTGGGTGCATCTGATTGTTTTTCATTTACGCAATCTTCCTCATTGTTTTGTATGCAATAATGATGTTTGAGTGCCTGCTTGATATTCACCACACAACACGCCTCGAACCTTCAACTCATCTAAAACTTAAGCCAAATGATCTGCCAACCGAACTTCTTGACTGATGACAGAACATCGCATTATCCTCTTGATTTTCAGTCTGGGGATTTTGCCAGGATTATACGAGGAGTAGACAGGAACACCGAAAGTAGGAATCGACGGCAGAATAGGTGGAGGTTATGGTGCTAGATATAATTTAGCCAATGTTGACCCAACTAAGAGACAATGTAGACCCAATGAAGAACCAGTACAAACCCAATGAAGAGCCAATCCAGACCCAACGAAAAGCCATTCTAGACCCAATGAAGAGCTAATCTAGATCCAACGAAGAGCCAATCTAGACCCAACGAAGAGCCAAAGTAGCACTAACGAAAATTCGATGCAGGCCAAACGAAGAGCTTGTGTACACCCAAAGAAGAGACAATGTAATTGTTCAGTCACAAGTGCATTGTGGCACTTAACTCCTCTCCCCTAATTAGTGACGTACCCAGGAGAGATGATAAAAATATAAATGCACCCTTTTAATTTTTTTAAACAACTATAAATTGCTGCTTTTAGAAGATGAAAATTTTGAATAAATCTCCAATCACAAACTATTGATATTTTTCTAATTTAATTCGATTTAATTTTAAATTTATTATATATTTGGAAGTTAGACAACGCAGATTTTAGGAAAATATTTTTTCAACTATTTAGTCAAAATATTATTTTATTCGCAAACAAACCAATTCAAAGGCATCTTGCACCATTGTGAATGAAGGAAGGAATGGTTATAATCTGCATATTTACATTTTGGTTTCAAAATTATGTACTACATTATGTATTCAAAATACAGTGACATTCTCCTTAGGGAATGCAGAAATTATTATTATATAAAAATTAATAATTAATAAACTTGATTCGGATTTATTTAAATAAAAATATATTTTAGAAGTATTGCCAAGACTGATATATTTGATTAAATTTTTAAGTAATTTTTATTCATAAAATATTAATTAATTTCAATTTATGAAAAAATATTTTCAATTTATAAAAAAATTATAAATGACTATAAATAATTAATTGTCATATCTAATTAACTATTATTAATAATAATTAATTGGTAGTTTAAAAACTATTCTTCAAGCTCCGTGAGAACGTTTTGGCTTCGACACTACTATCAAATAATCAATATTTTTTATATCTTTTTCCTGCATCATATATCCACTTTCAGCGGATCGGCATCGTTCGGACATCAGTTCTAAACTTTTGCTCTGACCAGAGCTCGAACCAAAAACATTTCGAACTCAGGATAAGTGGACCAACTAAGCACCTAGCAATGAAAAAACTTCACAGAGTAATTTGCAAACTTCCGAATAAAAAAGTACATTACAATTAAGCACAGAGACGTCCACCATAGAGATTTATGCTTCCTCCAGTAATATATTCATCCATCTTTCTACAGACAATCCCCCAAGAAGATTTTTGGCAACATGGGTTCAACAGTCGCTCCACCCAGCGGAGGTGAAGGAATCCAAAAAACCTGATTTAAGAGTTGCCATTTATCATTGTTCATAGCTCTATAATAGACATTCTCTGCCACTGCTATCTCAGAGGCAACCGTAATTGGAATACTACTCTCTTTAACACCTGGTAATCAGTACCGGCAATTTACATCTAAATCAGTTTGCTATCCAAGGATGGTGAAGTTTAATTAAGTAGATTAAGAGGGTGATGGGGAACAGGGTGGTTAACGCCTCAATATGGTGTAGACCAAGAGTGGGCAGAATGGTTCAAATGGCTTAAATGCTAAATGGAGTTAAAGTCGACCAACTAGTATCATTAAGTTTGTTTACAACTATACGTATACAATATTCTTTCCATTTAGGTGAATTCTATTTAAACGAATTTGCTTTAAAGTGGTTGCTTTAGTATTTTATATAGAATAAAACATCTTTCCAACTACAATCCACATTCAAAACAGGCAGTTAAGTTTGGAATTTTAATGACGCCAAAGCTATATTTCCAGGGTTCATTGTAGGTTTAGCCTCGGTTGTTGCTTATGCTGGCTAATATTGTTTACGAAATTTTTATCTGTTAAATCTAACTATTCCAAAGATGGTTATCATGAGATTTGGCAGAAATGAAGAGCTTAATTTAAGATGACTAGTGAAGAGACATGGTAATCTGTGTCCGTAATTCACATCTGCATCAATTTGATATCGATGGATGAAGAAGTTAAGTTTCGTAATATTAAGAAAGGTATTCAATACCTCAATATGGTGTAAAACCAAGGTGATCAGAATGGATTAAATGCCTTAAATAATAAAAGAATTATTTAATGTACTAGTATAAGTGGATGTTTACAGATCTTTTACAGACTAGAAGGTCAAAATATTCACATAAAAGTGGATTTTTAGTATGTTTATGATCTCACTACAAAAACTATATTTCTCAATAGAAAACAATTGAAACTTCAAGTTCGTCAACAGATAGTTTAACAAGAACGGCTTTTAAAATTATTATAAAGTTTGTCAACCGATAGATTAACATGAACGGTTTTTGGAATTATATTGTCTTAGGTACGTGTGTTTGGAAAATATTTCAGTTGCTATTTTTATTTGGACAAACGTATCGGATTCAAAATAATTACATTTGTGCGTTTTTTACATAAGCCATTTCAAAACTTTTCAGTCAAACATTTCAGTATTTCAGTCAAACATTTTCGCACGTACCGCATCCATATCAAATCTTTCAACGAGTTGTTGGTGAAGTTTGAAATCTCAAGGATGAAGGTGGGAAATTATTTTTACCAGAAGAGATTTGCATGATTCAATATGCAGTATTACTTCGAGATAACAGTAAAAGCATGCTCCATTTAAATAGGCTGTGTTGTGTTGTGTTGCAAATTATCTATGTGAAATTATGTATCCACATGCAATACCCATACAGAGTTTATTTGAAAATTTTGCCTAATCTAGACTTTCAAATAAAGTTTACAAATATACTTTCAACATAATTATTCTTTCAACTTTGATAAAATATGAAAACTAAAAATATAGTATGAAGTTTGGAGCTCCATTGCACTATCTTATACATTCCTATTGTTACAATGTACCCTCTGAAATCATTCGTGTATTCGCAGGATACAAATATGATTTGGAATTTCTGGATAACTAACACTTTAATAAAACCAATAAGCGTATGCAAAAACAGAATACTGTTAATCTGTTATAATCTATTATAAACTTACAAAATAGCTCTAGATATCTTACAATGTCACAAAACGGTTGTTAAGTACAATAAACTAGAAAATTAAATGTGGAGATCATTTACAAAATGTAAGATTATTGTCTCAAGATGCTGACGTATACAATTGACTTTTACTCCCATCATTCCGATAATCAACTGAACGATGACCAGCTTATATATCCTCTGCTGAAAGTTCTGAAAAAAAGCACACAACTCGAGGAATTTTTCCATAATCTACAAAATACGGGAACTTTCCAGAACTCGCCCAAAGTAAAAAAAATAGCAGTATTTCGACAAATTTGCCAAGGTCAAGCGACTCGAGTCTTCAAATAATAAACAATGGTTGTCTGTAAATGTCGTTTTTCCTCACGGACATGCAATATGCCGTTAAATTATGTTAGGTGTTTTTAATAATATCAATTAAAAATATTTTTATTGAAATGTGAAGAAACTCTAATATAATTTTGAATTTTAATTATAGGCTCTAAATTATTACAAACATCCAATAGATGGATCATATAGCTTATTGGAGGTTTCCAGTTTTTCTCACGCCAACTATCAAGTTAGCTCTTCCGTAAGAATAGTAGAAAACGCTCGCTGAAATATTTCAGTGTTTGTCCTTCTATGAAAACATTAATATTCCCCAAATGCAACATTGTACATGACAATATGGGTCATCATAATCAACTGGCGATCAACTTCCGTATAAAGTACGCAATTGACACGGCTGGACACTTGTCAGATCCTTGGTGAGAGACCAAATTTCTCCAAGAACGAGCTGGAAAAATGCAAAATTTTCACCTTGATTCGTCATGCAATTGACCCCAATGGTTATTTGATGGCATTTCTGTAGTATAGCGTATTGTTTCGTAGTGCCATTTTGATTTCTGTTAGCAATCAAGCGGACTTAAGCGAATGTTTCGGAATTTAATGGTATCTTAGAAACACAAGCAAGTAAATGATCCATTGCAAAGCGCTATTTAATTAATCCAGAGCTTGGCACCACTGTGATGGTGAATTATCTTGATGCTGTATGGTTTTTGTATTCGAATTAGGGCTTTACGATCGTTCGTTTTATGTTCTTTAGAGCTTCCGTTTGTTTTGTGTGACACTCAATCAGTTCTAGAAACGGAAGTTGTGCAGGATACACTTGGTTGTTTTTTCCGGTTCTTTGCGGGGATATTCCACTAATTAGATAATGAAATCAAAGTGGTCATACATTGTAAAATTTTGAAGTGCATTTTTTTTTCAAGTATGCGCGTAAACACAGCTGAAATTGACTTTAAAGGTACGCTCATGTCCATATTCGCTGTAGTCATTTAATTTATTATTATATTTTAACTGTCGTAAAACTTGTAGAGCATTAGACTTCAAAATAATTATTGGCAGGATTCGACAATCGAACCTGGACCTTCTGGGAAACATAAGCATCCAGAAGGCCAAGTATCCCAAGCAACTGCTGAGGACGTCAGTTGGCAACATGCAGAGGACCTCAATTTCTATTCATTTTATTAGGCCTCAATAGAATAAATTTCAGGCTCATCAGCGCCCTCTAGATAATCCAACATGTTCTTGTATTTTATACTGTTTTATATTTTTTTTTTCAATTTTTGTTTACCTTTAATGTATACAACAGTCTGGTTACGACTTTTTTTTCGAATTATAGTTAAACATATTGAGATTATGATATTTTAAACCTCACTGCGCTTTCAATATGATTTGGTCGTGTTAATGCAGGTTCTCCAATACTTTATATTAGTATTTGTCTTTTCTAGTTTCGGTATGTTGGAATTTCCGCGGCCTTATAGAGCTATAGAGACTCCAATTAAAACATATTTGTCTAATCAGTATTCCTTCTTATCTCTGCCTAAGTTGTAACCATAGACCATTTAATACCATATAATATCTATTAGAAAAATCATGGGTATAACCACGTTTGGGTTATTCATCAAGCCAATTTATTTCCGGTAGATAAAATTATTCTTTTTAAGCTGAGATTGTAAATCCTTAATTTATATTGTTGATATTTTTATACTATAAATAAATTTACCCAAAATACTATGGGCTCACCACCTTCAATATAATCCAGTACTAACTAGAATTGAGTGTTCATTGATCTGAATTTTCAACTTGCAGTGCATTGATTAACTTCCGCATGCCAGAAATTAAAAATATTGATATCTATGGCAATTAATAGAGCGTTAGCTATAGTTTCACTTGAATATCAAATTTCTGTGATATGACTGTCAGAGATTCGTCTTAGATGTCGTTCTCGAAATTCTCGCGCTATTTATTGTCACAACTCTAATTAAAAATAGAAACTAAGGTAAATGCAGATTCATCTCATCAGTCTTTTTATTTTGAAATTATGCACACAACAGGAATAATTTGTCCGATAATCAATTTTATGGATTGTCAATTTTCGGATTAGTGACGTTTTACTGTGTTTATTGACCAGGTAAGGCCTTTCAAAAATATTGCTCAGGGTCGAATAAAACTTCGAGACACTAATGCTAGGCAGCGGTGTAGACAGGAAAGATTGAGGATAATCATCCTTTCATTCTTTCTTAGCTGAAAAATGCTTGGTTTGCCATAAATTCTAAATAAGCAAAATGAAATCCAGCTCTGTAAATCCTCCCCCTTTATCCCAATCTGTTCCCCTTTTCAAAATTCCTCTTGCTCTTATGTTCTTGAATTGTTTCCAATTATGTTCCTAACTATATCACTACAGCCATTGAGCAAGTATTCAGCAAACACCAGATGAGTCCGTGAACTTTCTAATAAAAATTTCGCCGTACTTTACATACTAGAAATCCACATAGCACGCACAATCTGTTGTTACCATCTAAACTGTCTGGATCTCAAGGATCAAGGTGAAAAAAGTTACTTGAGTACTTATTAATTATGATGGCTAATAAATTGACCTCCTATAAAACAAAAAGAAACACGTTGGTAGGGTACTTTACAAAGAGGAAGTGAGAATATATCTGAGAGCATAAGCTAGGATTCGAACCGAAACCACACAGTGACTAATCTGGTCTATGATTTAGTGGCCAATAATGTAACCAATAAGCCAAGATATTGAATATCTGGTTTATTTACTTCTGTAAATTAATCTAAATAATTTTGTCCAAGAAAGAAGAGGAAATTCCGGAGTTTCTGTTCTCAAGATTTTAAACATAAACCCAGAAGTGCCGTTATTTGAAAGGGTTGTCCTCTAAAATTCCTTCAGAACAGGTTGACGATTATTGAAGGATTGTTCAGAGCGATCCACTTTATCTTCGAAAAGCACTTTCCCTTTGCTCTAGATGCGAATGTCAATGGACTCAAGGAGGGAACAGTTACATGCATCTGTGTGTCATCGGCCCCTCCCTTTTGAACGCGACTCAATGACTCAAGGATTACGCGCAGATTGCTCAGAAGATTAGACGCATTTTTCTTCCTTTCTTTTTTCGGCCGCTCTTCTTGGTTTTCAAGGACGTTGACATGGATGCGGCCACCTCCTGCTACCTGCTTCCTTGATGCGCTTTTCATGTTTTGGTTTATTTTCTTGCTCACTGATTTTCTGCCCTATGGCCCTTTCGATAGCCTCTCGACTGTTCAGCTTCAGCTCTTGCCAATTAACCGTGGAAAAAAGAAGACAAATGCATAATCTTTCCTAATATAACTAATTTGAAACATTTTCTGTCATTTGTCCTGCATCATCAACAGTGGCGTAACTTATCTTTTGGTCAAGTTACACCACTGGATCAAATAGTTTCAGGGCGTCCTATCTGCAATGTATAATCCTTGGTCCTTAAGCCAAAAACATGTTAATTGCAAGAGGCTCCCCTTTTTCGTTCGACGCCCTGTAATACTCTTCTCAATAAAAGACTTTGGTGGGAAATGGGAGAAAGGGTTTCTAGTCTGGAAGGGATTCATATTTCTAGACCGTGCCAAGTTCATGATCCTAATAGAAATAAATCCAAAACATATATTTGAATTTAAACTGTGCAACTTTATGACATCATTACTTTAATTATTTAATTTCTTATTGATAAAATAAAATAGCAATATTTATTTAAACCAATACAACCCAGATACCGATATTTGGTGCACTATTTCAAAAAATATAGAGTTTTTTGCTTTGAATAATTTCAATATTATTAACATGGGCTGTATGAAAAGGCCTCCAAACAAATAATGGAGTTATATTCATGCCTCAATCTGACCATGGCAATAAAGAATAATAACAGTATCAGCATTTATAAAATGAGTAATATTTTTTTATGGAACTAAGTTTCTTATCAGATTTAACACACATATCAATAATATGAGACAAAAAGGAGAAACCAGAAGCATAAATAGCAGCAAAATTGGTGACAGAAAAATTTGTGGCAAAAGCAGAATTGCTCATACTGTAAGAAAATAAAAATAGGCTCTTTTTTATGAGTAAAAGAATTAAGCTTCTTTTATTAACATTGAGATGAAGTATGTTATCATTACACAGCTTATACAGAACAGACAACGGGGCTGAATATTATTACAAGAGCTAGCATCAAAAATCGGGCAGAAAATTTTAAGATTATCAGCATTAAATGGACATTTTTTAAGACAATCATCAAGATCATTAATTAAAAAAAATGAATAATAAGGGACCAAGAACAGAACCTTGGAGAACCCAAGAACTAGCCAAAAAGTCCTTACTCATGCAAAAACCATAATTAATGCGGAAAATCCCACAAGTTAATTTGGACATTAATACCATTACAAGATCAGAAATAAAACCTATACTCTTCAATTTAGAAATCAAAATACCATGATCAATGGAATCAAAAGCTCTATACATCTAGTGTATAAACTACATCTAACAGAACCACGGGGTACCCAAGAAGTAGCAGAGAATCCTTTACTCGTGTAAAAGCCATAATTAACACAAAAAACCAAAAATTAAGTTGAACGTTAATAACGTTACCAGATCAGAACTAAAACCGATGCTTTTCATTTTATAAGTCAAAATACCATGACCAACCGAATCACAAGCTCTATAAAAGTCAGTTCAAACTACGTTTAACCGAACTATACTTCAATTCCGTTCAAATTAAAACATATATGATAGTAAACCTCCACTCATAAAACCATGCTGATTTATAGAAATAAAAGACCGAACTTGATTGTAAATGCTCTTATGTAAAATAAATTCAAAAATTTTGGCAAATAAAGTAATAATATAGTCCTATAATTCTCAATTATACATTTATCATCTTTCTTGAAATCGGGAATAATTTTAGGCCTCTTCCGTTCTTCCGGGAAAACATTACAGCTAATAGATAAGTTAAAAATAATAAGCAAAGGGTACGCAAGGTAAGTGGAACCCGTTTTAATAATATAAGCAACAACGCCATCAAAACCCAATGATACAGAACTCATTAGTCCATTAATACCATCCATTATATCATTTACAGTAACATGAGCAACATTGACCACATCAGACGTCAATCGTAAAAAATGGCTGGAAGAAACGATATCAGCGTCAGAAGGTGTATACTAACAATAAAATTAGAACCAAAGAAATCAGCAAAAGCAGCATCAGAATCCTTAAAATGTATAGTATAATTGAAATTCAGGGTATTAGCGACGAATTGTTATCTAATACCCTGAATTTGCAGAAAGACGAGAAACGCCTTAGATAACTTTTCAGGGATAATTCAACAAATGTAAGGCGATAATTATATTCACTATTAATAAATCTTAATTTTGTTCTATAGTAGTTTTATTGTAGTAACTCATAAGCCAAACCACACTATATATAATTCCGAGGAAACCTGTAGGGAGGATATTTATTGCTTCTGACAATAATTTGGGGAATACAAAAATAAAATATCTGAATATCTTTTTAACATCATTTAACCTAAATTGAACGTCATTTCAACATCTTATAAGTGTTTCTATTCGCTTTTAAGTAAAATAAAATATCTATTTCATTAATCATATTTAACATAATTATTTTTAAAAAGTTTACGATTTTTCAAAAAACCCATGAAAGTCGTCCCTGTTTTAGGGCCGTATACCAAGCTTGTCATTGGTATTACTGCATCGATTGATATAGAGAGTGATTCTATAGAGAAGTTACATGGAAACGCTATGAATTGCATAATTTTTTCGAGAGATAGTACCTCCTACAGAATATTACTATTGAAGAAATGGTAGATTTATATATATAGACAGAGATATGCTCGAAACTTGTAAATTCATTGCAAACTAAAATTTGGAATTTTGATCGTAGTGTAATACTTTCCTTTTGCATGCTTTTCAGCAGTGGCGGCTCGCGTATAGGCACTGTGGGAGCAACAGTGCTCTCTCTCCCTCGCATGCAGCTTCCTATGTGCGCATGCGCATAACAGTCAAACACCACGCTTCAGAGTTCCAGCGGCGTAATTCCAGCGGCACGCTTCACAGTTCCAGCGGCGTAGTTCCAGCGGCACGCTTCACAGTTCCAGCGGCGTAGTTCCAGCGGCACGCTTCACAGTTTCAGCGGCGTAGTGTTTGACTGTTGTGCGCATGTGCACGTAGCACATTCCTTGCTGCACGTGAGGCTGCAAGAGAGAGAGGACACTGTCGCTCCCGCAGTTCCACGGTGCCTATACGCGAGCTGCCACTGCTGTGCAGTGTGCATTGCAGACATAAGCGTAACAAGGAGCTCGGTAAAGAGCTATGAACAAATAAAATAGGCTTACAGTGCTGGATTTCATTTTTCAATGTGGGCTCTATGCAGAACTAATGTAAATTTTTCACTAATGAAAAGCTATGACTTCCTTCCATGCCTACATTATTTATTAGAGGTAAAAAGAAGAGGGAAATAATAAATGTGTCTTTCTACTCAGCACAAAATTTTGAATTTCATTCCAATAGAACCCTGAATTAATATATATATATATTTTTCCACCCTGTGTACTTAAACATGTTGAAAAATCTGATATTACTGCAACAATTCTATTGCATAAAATGCAGTTTTAAAATGCCCCCAACGGGTAACCAAAAGATTCACAATATGCTTTAGGCTGTAGAGAGAACAATGAAGAGGAAATGTTTTTATATGAAACTGAAAAAAAGAAAGAACTAGAGAGTTATATCATTCTGAAGTATGACTGGCGAAAATCACAACCTTCAGGTTTTTTCTCTCAATTGTTTCGATAATGATTCGCTGTTGAGAATAAGAAAGGGTTAGAAGATTGTTTTGCTTAGGAAAAGTAAACAAGCATAGAATAATTATTTTTGATACCCTTTATAAAATTCAACCCTGGGTATTTTCTATGAAATGTAAGTTTTAATGAAATCTAAGAGAAAAAGAGGTATGCACCGTTTTTGATTTTCCTACAATTCTATAATATATAGGGAAAACATTGGAATATAGTCAAAAATACGAATTTGAGTATCCAATATATTTACGTTCTGAACACCTGGAAGTATGAATAAACTTTTTACAGAGTGACATCTGTGTGTATAACGCAATGCGCAATACATGTAGTCTAGCACAAAATCTATCTGTCTAAATTGACACTTTTGCTATTTTTAGAAATAAAAAATAATGATTCTTACCAATGACAATCTATTCAAAATTCAGAATATTCATTTTTTGTTTTCGTTTTCTACAAAAGACCTTGTGCAAAAGATCTGTGCATTACTGGAGCAGTTAACGATAGTTTCGAATCGTTCAGTTTACCCAGAATCACTTGTTGATGGCATGGCTATTGAGTCATTCGAAAACATCGTCAACTAACGATAACGAATGCCTCGTCAGCTAACCATACCAAAAAATTCGTTTGCTAAGGATATCGAAAGCCTTGATGTTAGCTTCAAAATCAGACCCCCGACTAAAATTTAGACCCCACACCTGTGTAGGAATAAAAATATAAAAGCCACTTCCACAAAAATTCTGCTTCTGCCATAAAAACTTGCAAAGCTAATATAATTGAGGATGTCACCAAAAAAAAAACCTTTACTACTCAGGATATGGAACTGTATTTTTTCTATCTTAAATGTGTATTATATATCTCATTTCTCCTTTTAATTTTAATCTATTTCTATTCCGGCCAAAATCACCCACCTGTTACTAAGGGTCTTCTTCCAACCATGAATCCTTATACCCCCCAGGGCTTGGATTCTCCTTGCAGGAGATTCACTTTCTTACTTCTTTCCCCACATTCCCACTCAGATTAAATACCGTTCGAAAAAGAAGAAAACTCAGGAAAGCGTATAAAGATAGATCCCCTTCTTTTTCAGAGGAGTATAATTAGACATCAAATGATACAGAAGCAATAGCAATATAGTTTCCATTTCAAACAGAGGATGGGGAAGTCCCTCTTAATAGTTTATAAAAGTGTTGATTGTTGTGGGGGATTGCTTCCTTTCTGAATTTTTTCGCGATATGCACAAATGATTACATTTCCTTATTTTTGCAATATGTCGCAAACAGTTCTTACCTCAGTAGGGATTAAACTATCAATATCCGGCTGATCTCATCCAAGATACTGAGACGATTACCTTTCCTTCTTTATTTGAAGTGAGTTTTATAACATGCTTCAAGTGCACTTGAATTTTCCTTAGAAATTTGAGGCACATGATTAGAATAACAGATTTTAAAGCTTTGCATGTGGAAGCAAGTAAAACTCAGAGTTCCAATATTTTAATTATTACAATTATATTTGAAACTTCCACTTACTCCTTAATACCTTTAATAAATATTAAGTTTTGTAACTCATCGACATATTTTACATGGTTCTTAATTAATCATGCTCCATTTTCCCCGTTTGCCCACAGACTTAACAAAGTTAGCACTCCAAACTGTATTTGTAACACATGTGAAGGCAATTTAATACACTTGATTGTCCATTATCAAAATATTGCAAAAGTACAGGCATAAATCGTATGTTATGCAAATTTTAAAGGACATGTGACTCGTCGACAACGAAGGTATTCCCCACGTCTTTTAAGTAAAGCCAGATATCATTTTCAAATGAAAATAACATATCGCAGTTCTCGAACTCAGAAAGAACGAAAATAAGGCAAATGAAAGCAAAAGTTCATTCTATTTCTGAACGACTGCTTTACATCGGTCAAAATGATGAATTTATCGTGGTGAACAATATTTCACTCTGGAAGAGGAACGAAATTATTCGAACATCGTTCATTCACAAATCTTCGTGGTGAACGAAATTATATGTCAAAATTTCGTTCTGGAAGGCCACAAGCGACCACTTCACTCAATGATAGAAGAATTTTGAATCTACTCCCAAATAAAATTATGTATATGTGTTAAATAAAAGACCAAATAGGAATGGAAGTATCAAAGGACATTATTCGAATTTACATATTACTGAATCGGATTATCTTCAAACCGAAAGATGTCTTGTCAATCTTTCTTGAAATTTTGACGTAAACAAGAGAAACTAATTTGGGCCGGTACGCAAATATCTTATCTCGAAGAATGTGTACGTGTAATTTTTAGTAACGAAAATAAATGGAATTGCGATGTTCCATATGGGTTTTCATACTTCTGACATGACTGAAAGAAACAGCAACGAAACACATTCAGCCAACAACGCTGTGAAGTATCAGTTATGATGGTTACAATGTTTGGACTTTACTGAAGTTTTTAGATGGCTGGCAATATTCAGAAAATAAAATCAAGAAACTGTCGAAACCAACTTACTATTATTTGAGAAAATCTTGGACAGCTCCGATTAAATTTTTGAGCAGAATAATGCTGCGATCCACACTTCAACCTCCACGAAATAGTGGCTTAGTGCCAAAGACATCTCGGTTCAAGACTGTCCTTCTATCAGACCGCATGTGAACCCTTTCAAGAGCGTGCGGAGCATCTTGCAACATGCAATGCATGGCAACGACAAGCAGTAATCTTCTGTTATAGAAATGAAAGCAGCCACTAAGAAGGCATACTTTGATATTGATCCAAAGACATTACAAAACCCCGTATTTTCTATTCAAAATCGTGCTTTTAAGCTTATAAATGATAATGACAGCATTTCATTATCAATCGCATTCTTGATAAGTGAATGAATATAAGCAGTATTTAAAGCATAGGCGTAGCCACGATTTCTAAACGTTAGGAATTGACTGTCAAATAGGAAACTATTGGTAGCTAATGGATAGTTAATTGGTTTGATCAGGCAATCTGAATTTTTACTCTTAAACCCCTCTTATGATTCTGTCACTGATTTCTAGAATCCAACATATACACCTATTTTCTCTCAAATTTTGATCGCTCTGAAATTATACATAATATATCAATATAAATATCTAATAAATATCAATATATGAAAATTTGATGTATTTGTTGCTAATATATGTATATAATATACTATCAATACTAGTAATGGATAAATCTCTATATCAGGGATTTAACTCTTAAAAGGGTCTGCCGACTTCTCATTACCTATAAGCATAGATATTTCTAAGCCTATGGTTAGTCGGTCTGTATGAATCTGTCACTGATTCTCTTGCGGTAACATCCCTAATTTTGGTCCTGTATAAAATGTGTTTCATATGGCGCTTCATGAACGGTACTACGCAAGCAGCATCAAGGTGAGTGAATTCTTCAAGCCTGCCTCCATTAACTTCCTGACTTTGTTAGTATGCAGTACGCTCCATTACGCGCAATCCGCTTAACGGCGATATGGGGCCCAATTATTTGTTGGTGTCGCGTGCCCCTTTGCACACTCCCGTGCACTTGACCATACTACGTGATTGTGCAGATGTGTCTTACGTCGACATCCGTCGCAGCTGTCGGAAATCTTTTGATCCCTAAGTCACCGTTCGACTGACTGGGCCCTTCACCTGCTTCCTCCCACAACGGTGATCGGATCTTGTCTCATCCGCCCCCGCATTTTTTTGTTTCTTGTTACGATTGAGAAGCCTTTTGCGGTATGGTAAAAATGACATAACTTTTAATTCTATCGGCGAAATTCATATTGTTCATCAATGCCTATTGCTGTGTGAAGGTCGTATTCAGTCTTCACTGGGTATGATAAAACTTTACTACAGGAGGAGTGGGGCAGCCCAGTAGTTAGCGAGTTCGATTCCCGCCTCTGTCCAAACTGTCACCACGTTCACGCGGAGTACGGGCACTTTAAACATGTGGGTCCGTAAGTTCTTCTAAGAGATTGGTGGTAGGGGAATGAGGGTGCGGTCCTTCAGGATGCCGTCTCCACTGGGTTCCGGTCTCAATTGGATGGCACTGTCCCGTCCGTCCAAACAGATACCTCACACCTTCGGTTAGGGGGTGCGGTAGCCCAGTGATTAGCGCGCGGGAATCGCACTCGGTAGACCAGGGTTCGATTCTCTCCGCTGCCTAAACTGCCGCAGTGTTCACGGGAAGTACGATCACGTTAAACATGTGGGTCCGTAAGTCCTTCCGAGAGGTTGGTGATAGGGGAAGGAGGGTACGGTCCCTGTGGATGCCTCCCCCCACTGGGTTCCGGTCTAAATTGGGTGGCTCTTCCCAGCCGTCCAAACAATTACATTACACCTTTCTGGTAGGTCGGACGGTCTGGGTCTCAACAACAACAACACCTTCGGTTAGGTCCGGCGATCTGGGATAAAAAAGAAGCTTTACTACGCTACGACAACATACAAAAGGGAATTGGATGAACTATTTAAAGAAAGTCAATGTACAGTAATTATTTAAATAAAGTTATTATAATGTATAGGGGAAGTATTTGAATCGCGTCGAAAATAGCAACTTGAATTTTGGACGAATCTACACGTTAGATTGTTTCTATACACCTCCCTCCAACACCCTCCATCCCCTAAAAAAACTATTTTTAGCTTAACGTTTGCGTGTGTGTGTCGATTTGCCTGTAAGTTTGTCTGTGAAATGCATGCATCCACTCTAGCTCAAAAACCAATTTCAGAAAATTTTTGTGAATAAGTCACTTGTGGGTTTCATTGGTCCTCATTAGATTTTAATACAATAAAAAACCCTGCATTTTTAGCAAAATAGCTCCAAAAATAGTAAATCTAAAATAAAGGACTGCATATGCTCGAATGTATCAATTAAATGCTTGACTTAAGTGTAAGGTTTGACGAGAAAGTGAATGAGATCAACCCCATAACTCTAGGACTAACCGCTTCACAGATATTTCAGTTTTTTTGCATTTCTATAAAGCCACTTCTGAAAATACGTTCATTTGTTAATTGAAAACGAAATTGAATTAAAACTGCAAATTCGGTGTCATTTTAAATAATTATATCTGTTATTTTGTGCGATTAAACTCAATTTAATGAGTTGTGAAAAAGAAAGAGAAATTGCATCTGAGTCTTTAGAAAAAGTCATGTACTGCCCACATCACATTTTTCTTTTAAACACACTATATGCGCACACGCACGCGTAACACTGCGCATTTAAAAATAATACCCAGCCTCCAAAATTTTCCCAAACTGAAATATCTCAAGAACGATTGATGATGAAATAATGGAGTTGGTTTTGTTCGATTTGCCATTACACATTGCGTGTAAAGTAAACATTTAATGAATGCATTTCAGTACATTTGTTTTCTGTTTCAGTTTTTATCAACTTTTGTGGGTTGTTTGGAAAATCAGGGGTAAATCTACTTTTCACATTTGGGCCAAAATTGAGTTAGTAACAGGATACCGCATAATGGACTTAATTGCCAAATTCTATTAAATTTGGTCGGACAGTGTTCAACAGCGTCCAAAGCATACAAATCCATCAAAAACTGGAATTCCAATAATCGATACCATTCTAATATATTACCATGTATGGTAAGCAAAAAATGAAAACCAAAAACACAGAGAAGATATTTCCTCCTAATATTAAGTAACGTCACCTGTAATCGACTCACTACCCAATAACCAACCCCTTGCGGCGTGGGATCTTTTGAGAAGCCCCCTAACAGGAAGATTCACCTTCCCCTGAACTAGAAAAAAATACCGGGTAGCGTCCCGCTATCAAACTTAACCACCGTAATGCTTGAGAGAGCAAACTTAGATTCTCGTGAGAACACTGTGGAAATAGAATCACTTGATCCTGTGTGGCCGTCATGAAGTTTTTCCTTGCACATTGTTTTCTAAATTCAAGTTCTTTGTTTTGGAAATCCACAGGAAATTCATCCAGAGAGGCGAAAGGAGTTGATGTGGATGTTTACTTAGCCCGACAGGAAACGGGGAGGAATTTTAACCAGGAATTGAAAATTACGTTATTTTTCTGCTTTCAAAAACGAATGTCACAAGGTGTGATTAATGGTGGTTTAGCAACAAAAAAAGTTTCGAATCAACTGTAAATGAGATTTTATGTTTTTTTTTTTTTGGAAGGTCCGCAATGGTTGGAGGTCGTTAAATTTACCTTCGAATATTTTGTTGTTTGAATTTGATTCAACTTTTTGATGAATCTGTGAAAAGAGAAATTACTCATGAAGTAATTAATATTTATCATTTTCAATTCGCATATTTTTTTTTTTACTTTCTCTTTAACTGATGGAATAGAAAATAGTTGTGATAGGGTTCAACTGTCAACTGCCATATCTAAACCGCAGATTTAAATAAATGTGCATGCTTTGCTCTTTTGCAACTTTTGCAACTTTGACAATTTTTATAACATTTCAACATATATCAGCAGTCTGACTGTCTGCTAGTCTGTCGACATGACATAAGTAGAATTTGAATAAAAGTAGTTGATACATTTTCTTTAACCTTTCAGATTTAAATGCATTTGAATATTTCACAAATCGGCAACTTTTCAAAATCTGTCAGTCATTTCATATACACGTTTGTGAGTCTAATGCGTATAAGGAGCATTTGAAATGGAAATAAGGAAGCTTTCTTATATGAAGCATTTTGATAAATTCTGGCACATTGATTTTATTCAGTACATTAATGAATCGTGAATATGGTTGATTTTTGTCGTTACTACGCCACAAAAATTTCTCAAGTTGTCGCATTTATAAATATCATGAAACAATATCACTTCACATCGTTTATGACTAACAGTATTCCATAGGAAAAGCAGTAAATATTTACTATATTAAATGAAAAACTATGAGGTATTTTAAACAGGAATTCAAAATCGCATTATCTTTCTGATTCGAGCAAACAAATGTCACAATATGTTATTAATTCTGCTAAAACAACATCAAATTTAATTAAGCATAAATAAGATTTTATTTTGTTAAAAGGTTCAAAATGGTTGGAATTTTTTTTTTTTTTTTCTTATGTTTTGTTTAAGCGTGAGATAACTATTTAATGAATATCGGAAAGATATTGTGAGAATTAAAATTCAGCATTTTTAGTTCATAAATATTTTTCTACTTTCTCTGCAATACATAGAGTATATGTAGAGGGAAATTGTTATGATGACATCGGCATTTCGGCTAACTATTGATTTTAATTAATTTACACCTTTTGTATGTATCAAGAATCATCAACTTTTTAAACGATGATTGTGTGTCTTAACGATCGTCAATCCATCAATCAACGTGTCAGCGGGTAAGACTAGGCATGACATCACATGTAGAATTGTGAATATAAAATTTTGTGCTTTTATTTCATTTGGTAGATTCGACTCAATAGCCTTTGTTTTTTTAACTGAAACATATCACGTGACTCTTAACCAGTAATTAATGTCCCAGAATTAATTTAAATTATTTTTTAAAGTTGGAAAGGTGTTTTACTGGAAACCATCACAAGAAATCCTTCAGATGACCAAAATGTAATGAAAATCATCCACACTTTTCACAAACAAACCTACATGCAATTCTTACCTACATTCGAAGAATAAGGCAATTATCAAGTGCTTGACAAGATGAGTAATTTCTTCTCCTGCATTTGGGCGTTAAACTGACAACTTCCATTTACTTGGTACATTTCCGATATTGCTTAGTAGCAGGATCACAGTTCCATCTCACTCCATCATCCAACAATGCAAAGAAAGGAAGTCGTTTTCATTTTAAATAATAACGTGGACTATTTGCTTCTGCGACTGTTGTCATTAGAAAAAATGATTTATTCTAGCATGTAAATATTGACGAGAAATTTGTCGGAAACATTCACACCCTAGTCTATGTTGCGTAATTGTAGATTCGAATCACGCTAAAGTTCAACTATGATTCAAAGAGAAACTGAAAGTTAATTAATTTCGTGACATTACACTCATCTTAGATCTGCAACTTGGGTGTTCTTTATCAACTTTCTTGCCATAAAACTTTAACAGTGTTGACAGTTACAAGCATTTGATTCGTTAAGAGGTGGATATTTTTAACATAATAATAGCAGTAAAGATTCCATCACTACTGATATTGTTAAGATTATAACCTAGTTTGCATATTATAAGGAATAATGTTAAAGGGTTAAAGGATCCATTTATTTACTTTCTCTACACTCTTTCTTAATAAAGGAAGATGCCTGTGTGTTCATCTATTTTTGCAGTCTGTAGCGATAAATCTAAGCATCATACGACCCTGAAATTTGACACACAGGCACTTTAGGACACGAATAGGGGCACCTCGGAGTTATTTTCTGAGTTATTTTATTTTTAATTTCGAAATGGTGTTGTTATTATATGTTTTAGCCCGATTTACAACAACTTTTGGCGTTTTTCACACAAATGTATTTCTTACTGACCTGAAATATTATCGCATAATTTCCATCCTGACACCACCGGTAAGATAAAAAAAGTATCTTTCAATTAAATTTTAAACTTAATTCATATGGTTAATAAACGAATTTTCGTGAATTTTAAAAGATATATACTTTTCGTGTGTTTTAAACTTCTCCGATTTTAATATAATACGAAATAAAAAAAATTTGACATGCCATCCAACGTTTATATTTTAACAGCAGCTACTGAATTCATCACAGACTACTCCAGAAAAAAGTAATTTCCCAAATCCATCCGTTGATTAATTATAATTTTTTATCCTTGCCATGTTTTAGATTTTTTGAAGAAACATAGAGTTTCCCCATTACCCTTTCCGGAGTTATTCAACCTACTGAGTCCACTCCCACGCAAGGTGGGGGGAGGGATTAACCACGCTCAGAAATTCACTGCGAATTCCAGTATAGTTTTCATCAGTTTGCATTTTAAATCCCGAGCAACGTCGGGAACATTTTCTAGTACATAATATAGGCAAAATTATAAATAGGATCGAAAATTCCATTGTTGATTATTATTGTCACGATTTTTATCGGGTAATCTCTGCAAACTTTAATAATTGTTCTCGAGCAATTCACAAGTACAGCTATTTTGCAAATACTCGCACCACTACATCAAGCGTCTACGATCATTTCAAGTTCGTCAGTCTTTTATTCATAATTTCTTAGATAATACACGTCGTTAGTCTTTGCATGTTTTCAACATTTCTTTCTTATACACGCATTCATCGTATGCGTCATGTCCGCAATGTCTTACGGTAACGACTTTAGATAAGCTTGACTGGTAGTCATAATAATTTGGTAACCATATATAACACTAGAGTAGGTAAAGGTTCAAAATAAACTATTCCGATTTTATGTTCTCAGTCCACTTTTAGTGACAAATGCATCCTAATTTATGAATGGCTAACACAATTCAGATAATTTAAAAAGGATAATCGAAACAGACCTTGTATTCATATTGGAAAACGTGATAAATGCTTCAACCAACTTTCTACTCGTCAACGGTTGAACAAAACAGAACCATTGGACGCCTAAATCTCACTCATCTCCGCGTACCATCCCCAAAATCGTGCGTTTTCATCAAGAATAAGAAGAACCGTGTTATTTTGTTGCTTCACACTCACATGCCTGTATATAGATAATAGTACGATCATCAAAAAAAGTTTTATTGTTGTTTTTCTGGCTCGTGTTTTCGACCCGGACATCAGCTCTACTGCGCAAACGTCTTAATTCTTTGTTTAGGCGATAAAAGGGGGCACCCTTACACTAATTGAGAAGATCTCGCGGATATCGCTTTGCTCAGCCCTTGGGGCTTGAAAGTATTGAGAAATAGGGACTTTGCACAAAGTAATAAGTTCCTCGCATAGGTGTTATGAACTTTAGGAATGGATTTATATAGATATGATCTTCTTAAAATGCTAATAAGTAATATCAAAACTTAACATGAAAGGAGCGGTACAAACTAATAAAAAAGCACGTTAGTAGTACAAACAATAAGCAACAAATGAGTAACATAATTATTACCTTTGTTTAAATATTTTAAAACTCTTCGTGGATTCTTTCCAATGCAGTTGCCTTGTCTTAAGCTTTGAACTTTTAGCTATGTACCGAGATATATTTTATTGGTGGATATCTTGCATGCTTCCTTTGCCCATTGCTCGGCCAATTCGTTATGAAGGCGTTCATAAGTCTTATCCAGCATAGTTGTGGTATGTTGTTGATTCTTGAAAGCAATCCGTGGATTGACTTGATCAGTGCATTCTTACTGAATGGATTGGTTATTGCTTGTAGCGATGAAGAGCTATCACTCTGGATGATTTCTGTGCTGTTAATCACTTCAGTACTGCTAAGATTGCTGTTTGTTCTGCTTGATAAACTGTATTATATCCTGCCAGCTTTTTCTTCAATATGTGTATAACTTTGTTGCTATACGATGAATACGGATTCTAGTCCCCATGTCGTCTATGTACTTATTGATGATTGTGTACGTTGTATCTTGTCAAAAGTCTGTTCAGATGCCAGATGTTGCTGCCAAATGACAGACATTTGATTCAAATTCTGCTGAGTTAAATGTAATTGTGTTGATAGTGACATGAAGCTGTAGGTGTGCTAATCTACCGATTGCAGCTTTTTCTTGAAGAAGAAATTAGCGAAATGCCGGGCAGGACCAAGAGTGTTTCTGTGGATGCTAAGGGATGTTGAATTTGCAAAAATGAACCATTTAGCAATATTGTGCCAAATTTCTCCCATGTCGTCAAATTTGTCGCCAACTATTTCTCCCAAATCTCCAACTCTGCCATCTAATTTGTCTCTAAAATTGTTAACTAAAGACTATTTGTTAAACTAGATAATTTTTTAAACGCTTAATATAAAACATTTCTAATTTCTTTTAATCTCTTTTTTCAAATATTTTTGCTACTTAAAGAAGGTTATATTTAGATAAGATATAAATTTAATGTCATAAGTAAGATAAAATTTAATTTTTTTTATTTGATATAATTAAAAACGATCAAGATTATTAAATAAATTTAGAGAAATATCATGTTATGAATTATATTAGGCATAATTAAATGAAATTATAGACACTTAACATAATTATCGTTACACAAAACATACTTCTTTTACAGTAAGATTGTGTAACCCAGAGAGAGTTATGCGGATTGGAACTTACCTCGTCCAAACATCTGTATTGGATTTTCTGAAACCTCAAACCAAGATGAAGGTAATCGTAATATGGAAACAATATGAATAAATATAGTTTTATATTATTGTCTAAGTACCTATTATAATACATATACGCATACATGTTTTAAAATAAGGTGTGTATGTTTTATCCCTCAACTTATATGATGCTTTTTATAGAGAATCCATTTACGTTCTTTGGGGATTTCCATGCCTGTTCCAGAACCAATTAGAACGTAACTTCGATGTATTACTATATAGATTTAAAAAATAATATTCATAAATTTAAAAAACAAATATTATTAGGTGCTTCAAATAAATTTATCATTAATTTTCTAAAGCCTTTCTCTACGGAATGGTTAAATTCTCCAGAGAGGTTTCTATACTGGAAGACTTTTTTAGTTTGTGCCCGCATCCCTGTGCTCGAAAATCATCCTGATTGTAATAGTACCCATCATTGAGATGAAACCTCAACAACTCAACCCTTCAACAGAATATTGTCCGTTTTGTATCCATCTCGCTTCGTGTGCCGGCAAAAAAGAGGATGGATGATTCGTGAGGGGGAGGGACCCGGCTACTGGGAAGATCGTGAGCAGCTTCTTCGGAAGCTCGTGATTGTGAGGATTCACGACTCCCTGATGCGGCAGATGATAAGGCATGAATGAGGGGGTGTTGGTCAATGCCGGCTGCTGCGGTTCTATGTAGGAATCGTTTGGTGTGTTTTGCAACATTGCAGCAAACGTAATGTGGTTCTATTACCACTGCTGATTTGCATCTCTTTCTTGCATGTCGGGATATTAGGATGTGAAGGAAGGAAAAATAAGGAGTTGGTAAAAAAAAAAACTGTCGGTGTGTTTGTTTATTTGCATTCAAATTTGCAAAAATGAAAGAAAATTAGCTCAGTAAGTAGTATTCCTAGATTTTAAAGTTTGATGTGAAACCTTTATATTTATAATATTGCTCTAATCTTTTCTTTCGAAATTAGGTTCATATTGCATTTTGTTCAATTATTATGTGCAGCAAAATAGGTTAAATTAATTATAACTACCGGTAAAATTATAATTTAATTTTATTAATAATAAATTTTAGAATTTAATCTGCAGGTCAAGTACAAAAATATTATTCTTTGTTATAAAATTATAACGCAAGAAACTCTTAAGGCTGGCAAAAATTAATAATGAGCGAAATAATTAACTGACTAGGCAAAAGTGAAATTGGCTATCAAACTGCTTATCAGCACTGAAATGTAGCAATTTAAGAGACTGCGAATACCTGGAAACCATATTCATTCGAGAAAAACAGTTTCGTTTTAATTCACTTATTTAGTTTATGAAATATTCGTATTTGCACTACCGAATTACAATGAATATTATATCGTATTCTATATTGGATGTTTTAATGTCAGTGTATTTTTTAATTAATGGGAAATAGCTTTGAAACCAAATTGTCAATTTTATGTAATTCCTCACCAGTTAACTGATAGCGCTATGCAACAAGGAAACAACTATACTATATGATTCAGAGCTAAATTTATTCTCGGTCTAGCCTTTAAATGCCAACAATTTTTATTCCTTAAATACTTTTCTTACTTAATCCGCATAATATAGCTCTAGGCTGTGCAATGCATTTCATTGCTTATTGGCATGGGATATTAATAATACCATAATAACATTTCAGAACTGCAAATGTTTTTAAATCCTTAACTTATAAGATTAAAACTAAAGTCACTTAATTAAAATACTTTAAACTTTAACGATAAAATATATTCACTGTAAACTTCTAGAAAAGTTAAATATACACTTTATAACAAAAAAATCGGCGCACCAAGAAGAAGTTGTCCTATTGTGATAAAAATTGGTGGATGTGAAGAACATACATAGAAAAAGAAACTATTGAAATTTCAGAACACTTTAATGATTTAGAGTTTGACCGTATACAAAGGGAGGAAGTCAATAAGCCTTTGGTCCACCTCTAGCCTGGATGCAAGATGTCACCCGGGGTGGCATAGACTGAAGAAGTTCATGGATGGTGTCCTGCGGAAGGTCTTGCCAAATTGTCTCCAACTGTCGGGCTAAATCGTCAAGATTCCGGGATGGTTGCAATCGCCTTCTTATAACGTCCCAAATGTGCTCTATGGGAGAGAGATCTGGAGACCTAGATGGCCAAGGAAGTGTTAGGCAAGCTTGAAGACAATTCATAGCAACACGTGCCGTGTGCGGCCGGGCATTATCTTGTTGAAAAGTAAATCCGGGGTGTCGCAAAAGGAACGGTAACACAACCGGTCGTAGAATGTTGCCTACGTACCACTGTGCTGTCAGTGTGCCAGAAATTACTACTAAAGGGGTCCGGCAATCAAAGGAGATGACACCCCAGGCCATACCCATCTGCAGATATACACCTGCCGAGATATACACCTGCTGAATGTGCAGTTCCGATGCGCTGGAGCTCCCACTATTTATTCATTGGACACCAAATTTTATTCATTTTCATGTTCGCTCAAAATGTCTTTGCATACGAAATTTCCTTACAATCGAACAACTCCTTCTTGATGAGTCGATTTTTTTGTTATAGAGTATATTTGAGTTCCAAATAAAAATTCAAATATCAAATTCACCAACACAAAATCAGTTTCCGCGTTAGTTTGATATTAAATTAGTATCCGAGTTAGGATATCTCTAAGTAATCAAAAATGCCTCGCGACTCAAAAGATTGACATTCATGAGGTAATCTTCCAACTCTAACACTTAAAAGTCTTTATAGAAAGATATAGAATGGCACATTACTTCGATTGTGTGATTCAGCTGATTCAATCTTGAGTTTCTTGCACACAGTACAATAGTATGTTAAATATAGTCGTAACACAAACAAAATTTCATAAAATAAACATTCCATCATGATCTCCTCGGTGGTGCAACTTCGCAAACAACTTACAAGTCACGACATACCGTGAGAAACAGAAGCTGTAATTCACCCTTAACACTGATTGATTATGATGAACACCGCGTTTTGTAATCGATATCATTAGTGAGTACTGTGAAAGAATAACATCAGCATTTGAACAAAAGGATTTCTTCAATAAATACTTCGAGCAAAATTCTACAATTTGGTGATACACTTTGGCTGAGTTGCAATAAATCGTGTGTTTCTGTGATAAAGCGGAATTTTTTATACTTTTCATTTTTAAAAGTTGTAGTTTTAAATATTTATGAATAAAATTTGTTTACAATTACTTCTTTGCAATAGTTCCAAAACAGTTTGTAAGCAGTTTATAAGAAAGAATAAGAAAATATATTCATTTCCGTATATATAAAACTAGAAGGCGGTTTTTCAGTGAGTGAGACAAAGCTTGTACCCATCTTCAAAGATTAAAGAAGCACTGAAAGAACAGCAAAAATCTTTTCATTCATCAGACAATGGTCTCTAAATTACTCAAGCTAAATTCGACCCGCGGGATGCCTTGAAGATGAAAAGAGCTTTCCGCGTGAAAAAAGAAATTACAGAAATGTAATATTAGTCTCACCAAAATTTAAAAACCGTGCTTTTCACATGTACAGTCTTTTGTATGTACTGCTCATATGTATTGACGTTCTTACGTATAAATACATAATTGTTTCAAATTTCTTTACTATTTTTTTAAAGAAATATTTATTAAAGAAATATTTATAATTTTTTATTTTAAAACAATACTGGTGTATATTTACTTCCGTTTTACTTTCTCTTTACCTTTTATTTTAAAAGTTATTTTTAGGTATTATTTTTTTAAAAGTCAATTGGGCCCACAAAATGTTTTACAATTTCAACACGTCGGGAAGACTCTACATGGGGATGTTAACGATCAGCAGGATGTTACCAACTGTTATTGAATGCATTAGGATGCTAATAATATATATTTATGGATTCTAATTCTAACAATATTATCCTGCTTATATGCAATGAAAGGACCGCATTAATTCTTAGACTCATAGCATTACAGCATACATAAACTGTTGTTTACAGCATACTTTCCAAAAAGTATTTCTTCTAAAATGTGCTTCTTCGTAATGACCCCTTGTCCACTGATGCTCTAGAACCATTTCCTCAAATTACACCACAATGCTACTTGGAACAAACCGAGGTTGCGCCATCCCCTAACGAACGACACACTTCCATTAAAGATGGGGTGGTGCACCTGACATTCAAAGACAAAGGTGCCATTGATTGTGAGCAGATAACGATAAGCAATGAACATAAGTAGCGTGGGCGCCTTCTAACCCCTTTGGACCTCTAGACCCCAATGACAATTGCGATTCTTGTGCTCAGGGGTTACGGAGTTTAGCTGAGGTCAAGACTCGATTTGAAAGTGGCACGCCAAAGAGGGTCTGGCAGCAATGTGACCTATATGCTTAATGAATTTACAAATTTTGTATCAATTTCTGAGAAAATGTCTTATGAAAAGAAAGTGAAGAATTTAAAAATTAACAATTGGAAATTTACTATGTATTGAAATTTAGTCATACTGGCAATTTAATTCTAGATAATACAAAAAATACCTTAGAGTGAATCATTTTCTAAAATATAGTATATAGAGAACTGTTAGTTAATACTTCTTACATGGGCAATTTGAATTATTATATCTTAGTTTATTTTCCTGTTAAGTCAAGAAATGCCACTGTTTGTTAAATTTTTATTTTACTTTTTAATAAAAATGTATTTTGGAGACATATATTTACTCTACCTTAAATTCACCTGGCAGCAACACAGGAGAATGTTTCCAAAAATTATACATTTATCTCCCTGCATGTCCTATCTTCAAAGACTTAACGAGGGTGTAATACGACATATCCTTTATATCTTTTCTTTTTAACCAACGAAAGATATGTGTTATGCTCCTCTTCCTACGACCTACAATATTTGACATTTCGTGGCAAAGTACTTCGTCAACGGCGTAGCTTAATTTTCGCAAATGGTGAAAAAACATTTGTAAAATACGCAAATAATAGTCGTAATTCTTTTTCCACTTGGAGACACTAATTTAAAGTATATTTCAATAAGTAATTTGAAAGCTTGAACCCAAATAAATTTAAATAACATTTGAAGAACGAGAGAGGGACGGAGAAGGAGGAGGGAGGGAAAAGGAGAGGATAGAGAGAGAGAGTTATATCATTTTGAGGTTAGATACAGCCTAAATGTATCACACGTAGAGATATTTTTTTTAAAGTATGGTAAAATGAACTTTCATTTCGAAATTTATGACAATGATTTATGGTGGGAGCAGTAAATAATTCCCTTTTATAAGTATACAAGATCTCGCATGAACGAATCGTGTTGAGTCATTGGAATCATTCAACTCATTTGATGTCTCAAGAATGAAAGAGAAATCCACCCAACATTACGCCAACTGAGACGAATCTGACAACTGCGGGATTATCCTCATCAAGATTCTCTTAATCCTGCTGGCGTGCTCCAAGTACCTTATTAAACAGTTTCACACAGTGATTCACCTAATCCATATGCTAATTAATAACCCTTTCCAGTGGGATTTCCTAATTTCTCGGTTGGTGTCGTTAGGCAAAAGCATTAGCGGCCCCAATTTCGGCCAACAATGGATCGGTTCAAGGAGCCTAACCCCGAAAACATCTTAGTGGCTACTTTAATGAGATCGTTTCTGACCGCAACCCCCCTATTGTTTAGCTGTAGAATTTGTTCGAAGTGCCCTCCTACCCTTCGCCAGCATGACCCATATAGGAGCCCCCACAAAATGGACCGTCCCGATATGGGGATGGGTTCGTGATGAGCGTGCTTGTTGATAAAATGATGAGATAAACCGAGTGAGAGTGGAGAACGCACAGTAGTTCACGCTCTGGGAGGTGCGTTTTGTGGCGAAAACGAAAGGGTTCGGGGATTGAGATGGCGACGAGAGCGGATTCCGAGATTCATTTCATAGATAAATGTCAGTATTTTTTTCTTAATTAAACAAGAATTTTTAACCTGAAATCCTGGTTAACTTTCGGGCTGTTTTATATAATCATTAGCTGTTAAGTGTATCACATGGCGTGGCATTTAGTCACTAGGTTAGTCGCTGTTGTTTTTGCATTAGGGTTTTGCTTAGCCATTCGACGCTTCAAACCAAGCAGAGGCGATCATTGTTTTGCAAGCAGAGGCGGTTATTATTTTGCGAGAAGTTATGAAATACTCGATTTAAGATTGTGTCAAAGGTGTTTACTGGCCAGTATTTAACGTTTATTTTGTTATTTTGTGAACAGTTATAAACTATTCTTTATACAATTATATATAGCATATATATATATATATATGTGTGTATATATATATATATATATATAAATTGAATAATATATACAGATAAATATGTATATACAGTTATATGTACTTAGTTTGAGATTAAATGCATTTGTCTATTCCACGATAACGGGCTGGCCACAGATGCTCTTATCCGCAATGAGAGAGATCTTGTATCAATGCACATCGATCTTGTATCAATGCATTCCGAAGCGACATTGCTTAAAAAATTTGTGGAAATCGGTCAAGTCATTTAGGATCCATTTTATAAGCATAATATCGAATTTTTCTATTAAGTGACATATACTATTCAGATAACATCAACGATTTCAAACTTTTAAATAAAATCATTAGACACTTTAGAATAATTAAAAGATTGATGAATTTTATTAGACTTGGACTTGAGTACCTTATCCGCAGTGTCTAGGGCAAATGCCATTCATAGAGAGTTTTCTGACATGGAGCAGTTAGAAACACCTTGAAGAAGTTGCCAACAAGATTAAATTATAATCCAGAAAAAATGCTTAAATAAAATAGAAGGCTTTTATTTTTTTTCAAAAAATTAAATTTTTCAATAGGAATTTTAATTAGATATGGATGAGTGACGTTCCTAATAAAGCTGAGAAAAAAAAGTTTTCGTAAAAGTTGTTAACAATGAAAAGTAAAAACAAGTTTTAAAATTAATTTAGAAGTTGAGTTCTGAATGCATGACTTACGTAATGCTAATTAGTCGTGGGTTTGGGATTTTTTAACCTTTTCATAGCCTTATTTTCAATACCAAATAGCTGTATTAAAGTGGGAGTCTCTACTCCCACTTTCTAATTTATTATTTTTCTATATAGTTGTACGTCCTTTAGTATACCAATCAGTATTAGAATAATAAAATGTATATTTTAAACGCATTCGTCTGAAAGTTGTTATTTTAAAGAAATTATTATTTAACAAAAAAATAATTAAATGGGAAAATAATCAATCAAATTGATAGGATTGGATACATTCAGCTAGTTATTGTATTAATATTGTACAATATTATTATATTAATACAATTAATACATACTGTTGAATCACCTTTTGCATGCATAAAAAATGTCAAACTGCCATATACAAATATATATATATATATATATATATATATAATATATATTTTTATATTTTATATATATATATATTTTATATATATATTTTATATATATATATATATATATATTTGATATATATATTTTATATATATATATATATATATATATTTTATATATATATATATATATATATATATATATATATATATATATATTTTATATATATATATATATATATATATATATATATATTTTATATATATATATATATATATATATATATATATATATATATATTTTATATATATATATATATATATATATTTTATATATATATATATATATATATATATATATATATATATATTTTATATATATATATATATATATATATATATATATTTTATATATATATATATATATATTTTATATAAAATATAAATATATAGAAATTGAAAAATCGGAAATAAAAATGTTTTAGTAACTTTTGCGGAAGGCAGCATGAGGGTACCAAACACTATATATATAGAAAAATTGAAATATAAAAAGTGAAAAAAACATGTAAAAAAGGAAGAATGGCTCGGCAAAAAGCTTACATTATGGCGGTAAGGGGTTGTGACCTTACTCCCCAGTTCAACGAGCTCGTCAAAATCGCCGCGGCATTTTCACTCCTGGTCGCCAGCCCTGGCCCAAGCCAACCTCCGGAGTGACTTTGAAATCATCACGAGACCTGGATAGAGATGTGTACGAGAGCCATATCACCACAAATAAAGCCAACTGAATTGCCGACTCAAATGAAATGTAGTTCCAGCCGCGGTCCTGTGATCACAGTGCGGTCCTGTCATATTGAGGGTTCGATGATTTTGTCTCTAATTGAACTCAATATATATATATTTTATATATATATATATATATATATTTTATATATATATATATATATATTTTATATATATATATATATATATTTTATATATATATATATATATTTTATATATATATATATATATATATATATATATATATTTTATATATATATATATATATATATATATATATATATATTTTATATATATATATATAATAGTTTGAAAATAAAGCATTAGCATCCATAGTACAGGTCCAACTATCAATTTTCTTCATTTGTTTCATTACCATCATTGTTCGTTTATTACCATCATTTTTATCATTATTGTTATCAATGTTTTCCATAAAAAGTAAAGCAATAAAAATATTCAAATTCAAATCATTCGATATCTAATCACGAGAAGCACCAATAAATTTGTATAGTTCTAGTCTTTGAAATAATATATCTGCTCATAAATTTTATGGCATTAGGAGCAGTCGTTTTGCAGTTATTGAGTGTTCCCCCATACACACAGAAAGAGCGATAGAGATCCAAAAGTGTTAAAAAAAAATGCGAGGATCCAAAAACTCTCCTGTTCGTCTCAAAATTTTGAATTTGAGAATTTTTGGAAAAACAATACTTTGTCTGTAGAATAGTATAAGTAGAAATTCGCTTGAACTGCTTTCTGAGCCCCCTTTAGTAAACAGCATAAATAGTTGACTCAAAATATCAACCTCCTATCCTGTTTTAGTCTTTTATATGATGTTTCTATACCAGATAATAAATGTGAATTTTATATTTCAATTAATTCGTGTTTTGATTATGCAAATCGCGAAAACTCCTATTTAGTTCTAGTCTGTTACTGCTGCGGTACCAGGAAATAAGTATGAATTCCATATACCACTGAACTTTTACAATTCTCTCAACTTTACAACTTGATGGGTTCAATATTATGCAAATACTCAAGCTTCTCTTAAAGTGACATAACGTGAAAAGAATGCCACACTTTGTGAGTTAACGAAAATAAGCAGTTGAATATGCAAATACTTCCTCAGTTCCTGAATAATATTGCCTCAATATCTACAAAACCAGACAATAGCATGTATTCATGTCGGACATAACTTCACACATTCGGGGAGGGAAAGGGTGGAAAAAAAAGTGAGAGAAAGAGAACTAGCGAGAAGATGGAAAAAAAAATCGGAACTCCTGAAAGAAAATGATGCAAATACAACGACGAGGGTCTAAACGGCGGATGGAATGACCCACATAGAAGAGTTAGAGAGAGCAAAAGAGAACTCCATTTTCTCTGCTCCACGGCTCCTCGAAGTTCGGTATCAGAGCGGGAGGTGTCCGGTCAGACGAAGTGACCAGGTCAAGTTGCGAGCGGGGAGGAATTGGACGGTCACGTGCTCAGAACGCGCAGGTAATTTTTTCGGAAATGGACGGAAGGAGCGGCCTCGCGTGTGCGCGTGGGGATATCGCGTAAAAGATGCATTGTTTTCACAAACGCCGTGCGCCAGAGGTTAATAGCTGAGATTTAGAGAGGTTGTGGCAACAGAGTTTGGGAAATTTGTCTAAAACTTTTCTTTGTCCTCGGGTTGAAAGATATTTGAATTTAAATTTCTTTCAGCAAATACACAAGGAAATAGAGAAATCATAATTAAAGTAAATTATAATTTCTCTAATATTGATAAATAACAATTAAAATATTTAATTATTGCAATAATTAAAGTAATCATAATTATAGTAATCATAGTTAAAGTTATCATAGTTAAAGTGAGCATAATTAAAGTTTTTATAATTAAAGTAATATCATATTCGTAATTAAAATCTATCATAGTCGTAATTAAAATTTATCATAATCATAATTAAATTGATAATAATTAAAGTGGTAACAATTAAAAGATCATAATCAAAACATTTAGAACATTTAGAGTCATTTTCAGACTTATCTAGATAGCCGAAACTCAACCGAACCTAACTGGAATACTCATAGAACTCACCTATAAGTGATGCACTTACAAAGCTAGAATTCCGCTTTTAATGAAGAGGTTAGAAATCGTTTAACTGTAATTCTCAACGCATAGAGGGTTTGTGAACTGTGTGCGAGGCTAAAAATAATGCTTTTTTTTTGTTCCTGGTTTCCAAATAAAATTTCCACCAGAAAAATTCTAAAATACTTTCTTTAAAGAATGTTGTGCTCTATCGTCATCTCATCTGCTGACTAGCAGTAACCACTGAACTTGCAATGAAGTGTCTAAAATTCGTAGAATTTCATTTTAGTAGAAATTTTAAACAAATAACTCAATGATGAAAACAATCTTAAATAAAAAATATTTGAAGTGAAAATCTCTACTCGACTTCCTAACTGCCCTTATAGATGGGTCTTGTGAGAAAGAACGTCTTCAAGAAATTTAATTTAAATCCTGATACACTGTAGAACAGAATTTGTCGGTCGTGATCAGTCATCTTATCTGCTGACTAACAGTAACAACTACGGTCCATATAGATGGTGAAGTTGAAGTCTTTCCTGCTTTTATTCATGGTACAGTTAGTTGCAAACATTTTATCCACTTTTCAACATTGAATAACCAATATTTGCAATGGCACTGATAAAATTTATCAAGTACCAGAATTTCGCAAACCCTTTTTGGAGACCGACAAATTCTGTCCTACCAGGATTTAAATTAAATTTCTTGAAAACGTTCTTACTCACAAGACCCATCTGTAGGGGTAATTAGGAAGTCGAGTGGAAATTTCCACTTCAAATATTTTTTTATCTAACGTCGTTTTCAACACTGGGGCATTTGTTTAAAATCTCTACTGAAATGAAATTCTACGAATTTTAGACACTCCATTGCGAGTAGACAGTAGAACGTACTGTTCTGAAATTTTACATGTGGACTAATATGAACCCGTAGATGTGCAAGTTGAGTTTATAATTTTGATTTAATTCTTCATTAATTAAATACTAATTAATTAAATTTAGCATTGCCAGTATGGCAAAGATTTAATGGATCGAGCCGACGTCCAACTAACATTGCTGACAGTAACGTCACAAGTTGACCGAGAACGATATTCTTGTAAAATTGAAGCAATTATATAATTATTAATGCAGTAAACAATCATGTCTTATAGTTAATTCTTATAAATAATTAAACAAAGTAATTTTTCAGGGTCACGATTGTTAGAATTTTTGGCATACTAATTGTCTGTTTTACTGATAATCATTTAATGTATTTGCATTTGAAACCTCGTGCTTTGAGATGTGCTTCAGAAGAGAATATCAAGATTTACACTAAAGAAGGGGAACAAAATTCAGAACTTAATCTTTAATGAAGTGCTGTAATAAGAAAACATTAACTAATCATAATTATTAATTCATTAGATTTCTTAAAAAGCTAAAAGGGTTTCTTAAACCCCGGGGCTGGGGAGCATAAGAAGCAGGGGCGGAACCCCTTATCTATAATACAGATCATCAGAATTTTAAACTTAATATCGGATAAAAATATAATTTACATTCAATTAAATAGAAATTTAATGTAGCTTAAAGAATTTTTAAAAGAAAGTTGACTGATGGAATCTGGTATAAGCTCCAATATGAATTACATTTAGTTAAATAGAAAATTAATATAATTTTTTTAAAAAGAAAGTTTACTGATAGAGTCTGGCGTCAGCTACAATATAAAATATCTGGCATAAGTTTCAAACCGTAGTTATTTCGATTTTAATTATTTAATTTTTCAAAAATATACTTTTTAATAACGCCATAGCTGCATCCGCCGAAAAGCGTGAGAACTAGGATGAGCGAGTCACTCCTTCCTGTATCACTTGAAAATTTGTTTGTTCTCTCTCAAATACCGAACTTATACCTATAGAGACATTTTCATGCAAAGTAATTAAATTCCCACGAGTACAAAATGAAAAATTTTCATTAAGGTCACTCTTGCTAGTCACATTTGCGAGTTCTCACGGTAAAATAGGAACGTCTTCGGAGGTTCAGTGAATGAAACGGGTTAAAAAAACAAAAAATTAACATTATGTTAAATTATTTTCGAAGATTGAATTTTGCATCGGGTTTGCTATTACTCAATTGATATGTAACGTAGAAATGAGGTTGTAAAAGGCATGTATTATTTTATTTGGAAGTCCCAGTACCACCGTGTAAATAAAACAAGAAAGATCAATCATGCTTAAAGCATTGATTATGAAACACTTTCCAACTTCAATGCAATTTTATTTAAACATGTCTAAAATGCAATACATTCCTCGATAATATTTTAAAACTTATCACAATACTACATTAATTTATTATATTTGAAACCTTAAACCTTCATCGAAAAAAATTAACTTCATTCAAATGACGGCATTAAAATATAAATTGCCTGGTTTAAACATCTCTAAAATGTGATACATTCCTCGGTAATAATTTTAGAATTATCATAATACTACGATAATTTATTATATTTGAAAACTTTATCGAAAACAACTGAAATTCATTCAAATGACGTCATAAAAAAATAACACGCCTGGCTCTCTCTATAAAAGCAACATTTCATTCATAAATAATTCCCCCATTCATGTCATTTATCACAATACTATAATAATTTATATTATTTAAAAATTAAGACCATGGAGCTACAAGTAAGTAAAACTCTATGCGTAAAACTTCATCGAAAATTATCGTCCTTCTTTTTCTAAAATCAATGAATATTTCATTCATATCAGCCATGCAGACTCCATGGACTAAATGATTTTATGTTAAAGAATTACAGCGATTCTAATACAACTCATTCTACATATTTTGCTGTTTACATTTTACATAGGTGAAAAATAGGCTTAATAGTAGAAATAATCAAATTTGGATGAGCATTTAAAGTGAAATATATTGTCATTGCGTTGTTAAAGTATGTAGATGCACAGAATTTAGGCTAAAATAAAGTAGTTTTAGGACGGATACAACACTCAATATGAATTAAAAGGAACTTTAAAAATCACGATTTTGAGACAAGATGGATGCCATATATCATTTTGAAGTGGGTCATGTGATCGTTTCATATCATGGACACGTGATAGCTTCTTATAAGAGGTGTTATTATTATTTTAATTTTTATTTAAAAAACTACTGAATATATTTCGCTGAATTTTTTTTTATATATTTTATGGAACAATTTGAATATTGCCTAAAATTTTCAAAGCAATTTGTGAATTTTAAATCCGCTTAAAAAATGCTTGAAAAATTAGGTCCCATAGGGCTCAATGTATTCCATTTTTTCAACCCGGGTTCAATCCAAAACTAATTGGGTGATATTATTCATTTATATTCCCATAGGTCCTATAGACCGTCTGAACAACATACTAAAATTTCATTTTGATTAAGTCATTTTTACGGCAGTTATCGTGCTAACGGACAGACAGACAGACAGAATGAACAAAGTCATAAACACTTTTCAACTTTGTTGTAAAGTGTTAATAAAGGATTAAAAATTATAACTATACGTTTTTAAAAAAGGCATTTGTTTCAAGTTTGCCAATATTAGTTACATCTAACAATTTAAAATGACAAAATGTTTATTTAAAAAGAAATAGTATTTAGGATATATTTTCTCTGTCTTCCATAAAATTTTTTCAAAGATCCCTTAAAATATTATCGCGACCTCAAATGAGATCGCGACCCTACTGTTGCGCACTGGCCCTTGAATCAATTCTGAAAGTATTCGATAATTATTTTATCCATATAAAACTATATACCATATTTAGCAAATACAAGGGGTCTGTCATAACACATTTAATATTTCGAAAACTATACTTTCATTTTTAATCGATTTACAATTTTCAACAATTCTGAAGAAATACAACCCGATTCCGCATTATATATCTTCTCTATAAGAGTATTTAAATGCGATTAAACTTACATAATCTTAAAATGATTTCAAGAACCCCCACATTAGAAATATCATCTTATTACTTGGACAAGCCTGTCTACAGGTGTATCGGGGAACACCAAAGGACTAAATTTGATTCGACTTTAATTGCAATAAATTTTTTCCTCGATCACGCCAGACCGTATATAATTTTCTACACCTGTAGACCACCCCCTTCCAAGAAAGATTCCAGATCGTTCCGATAAAAGTCAATCGACCCCACCCATGCCTGACCATTGTACGCGCGTGCTAGTCTGATCAGGAAAAGGGGTAAACGCCTTAGAGAGGATGAAAACCCCTCAAGGCTTTATGGATGCTTCATAGCAAGCAATCTCCATATGTTGGCAATAATTAATGTGGGCGTTTAATACCAGAATGAAATATAGATCTACATGTATAAAATAAGGGAATTACTTTGGCAGGTTGGGAAAGTAGCTCCAAATTTTTTAAAACCATGAGAATGCGACCATCTCTCATAGAGCTCCTGAGCCTCTAATGCTGGACCTGAACTCAGAGCGGACTTCTATAGGCAATCTTCATATAGAAAGGCTTTAAGGTCTTTGCTTTCTCTTTTTACACTTTTCCTTTGATGCGAAGTCTGGGAACACAGAAGAGACGAGATTTGTGATTACTAATATTCTCCTGATTTTATTAAATTCAGTGTTATAAAGCGATATATTTTAACCATCTCACGGAGCAATATATGTATTTTTAATGCTAGACAAAGAGCAGATTTTGCTGCAATTAAGCAGTAATGAACTCGTGTCCCAACAGGTGTTCAAACCACGAATCTCCGACTGGCCAGTGAACTCTATCCATCCAGCAACTACCCATTTTCACTATCCATTCAACAGCTACTCATTTCCACTATCCATTCAGTAACTACCCATTCCCACTATTCATTCAACTATATAGTATTCGTGTACTTGAAGTGAGCCCTACAAGACATAATTAGGTAAACTGATGCAACAAATAATGCTGTCTTGCATATTTTTTAGTTGATATAACAAGTATATAAAAATATTCATTCCCAATCTTTTAATCAGTCTCAGAAAGAAGTATATTATAAAAATCTTAAATTCAAAGTAGACCTCACTATCTGCTCCTTCAGAATTTCACTTCGATTTACAACTTCTAATCTGATCTACCCCTTCATGCTTCTACTTTCTTAGACAAGATAGTAGTATTGTGTTCTGTGCAATTCTCCGTAAATTGTAACCGTTACCATATATCTTTGGAAAATTGCGAATTTGATGCAAAGTTTAGTACCTCGAGAGTCATTGCAAAGAACTCTTGCTTCATCGAGGAATCAAACCACCTATCTCGCACTGGCCAGATAATATGTAGTTCCTCATCTCGTATATTTAAAGTAGACCCTTTAATTATTTTATAACATATAGCCATATTGTGGAAGTTTAAGAATCGTAATGTAACGAACCAATGCTTTATTGAGTTATAGAGCAATGATGCTTTGGGTCGCGTCCCCATTTGGGGTCGCGGGGATTTATAACGAAGAGGTCGAAATGCTTTTAATGTTAACAGAGAAGATACGAAAAAAATTATCTTTTTGTTTCAACATATAGATTTATGATGAAATTTCACATTAGAACTGTCAAACATTTCACGTAAAAATTTTTATTAATAGTTTTTTTTTGTTTGCTTGCTTAAAAAATATCTTACATACTATTTCTAGCCAGATAAAACATTTTGGCATTTCTAATTGTTAAATGTAACTAATATTAGCGAATTTAAAATAAATACTTGTTTTAGACATATATTTAATTATAATTTTTAACCCTTTATTTTATTTACATGATGGAATAGGTTCTCATAAATAATATATTCTTCAGTGGAGTCGTATCAACAAGCAAGGCACACCACTGCTATAAAGCACTGTATTAGCTAAAAGATTCAAGTAAGGTAAGCGAATGATAACAGCGTCAAAGAATGCGGATATCAAAAAGGATTCTTTTTGATGGAGCACTTTAAGATAAAAGGGGTAAACAAAGAGTTTTTCTTAATGTCTTTTACTGCATACAATTTATACATAATAAAAAAGAAGGTATAATAGCCTACTTCAAACGTTTCTCAAAAGTGTTCTTTCTTTAATTGAAACAGAAGGTGTTGATGCTAATATTTTTTTGCATTAAGAAGAAAACTACACAAACGCGCCGAGGAAAAGTTCTGGATTGAAAAAACTCGCAATTGAAAGCTCCGCTGAGATAGAGAATACAGAAACAATGAAAACTTTTGTACGCTATTCTAAAACTTCTACTTCCATGGTTTTTCAACAACTTTACAGGTCTACTTTCGTTTAAAAGCTCTAAACAATGGTATTAAGATCCGCTCTAGTTTGCTCCTGATACTTTTCACCCGCTGGTGATGAGTGTTATTCATGCCAATTCACCATTCAGAGATCAGAACTGCTATTTTAATTATAGTGCCTCTGCTTCAAATGAAGTTCATGCTGCATTCTTTGAAAATAATGCTGTAGTTATTTTCCCAATTTTAAATCGATATACAGTCTAACTTTTGGATTTCAACATCGTTAAAAGTTTGTACTCTCGTAGCAAGCTAGTATTGTTGACATTTTGCCAATATTAGTAAACTTTTGTTACAAATATATTATCTACCAGAAAACAAGTTAGTTTTATTCGAAATACTGTAGTTTATATTAGAAGAGTTGTTTATTAATTACTAAATAATTATTATTAATTAATTGTGTTACTAAATAATTTTAATGCGTCATGCATATTAAAATGCTGTCATGTATATTAAAATGCTATAAAAATCGTTCTTTTCCTATATTTAGTGTCCTATAAACAGTGAAGAGGGGGTAGTGACCCCAATTGACTGAAAAGCGACATTGTCACCCCATGGGTCTACATTGAAAGAACGAAATCCTGCACTATCACACACCCGTTTCATACACCACCCCTTTCTAAGATCCTGGTTACGTCTACGTTGACAATAGAAAAAAAAATCTCTATGCAAAATTGGCTGTGAAGAAATTGTCAAATGAAACGGCGAAAACATGGATATCAGGGGTCATACAGAAATGAAATTTTGTAATTTGCATTCGAAGACTTGCAAATCTACCTATCTTCAGCAAAAGTTTTATACAGTCATTTGTTATCAATCGAAATTTCAATTAATAATATATCGGGTAATTTGCATCGCATGACAATGAAACTTTTCTTGTTTGACTAATTGGGCTGTGTAAAATATTTTTGTAATTGAAAAAAAAAGCAGGTATAAAAGTTAAATTTTAAACTTTTATTAAAAAAGTGCCACACGATCAAAGTTTTCATACGATGGTTTTCTACCTTCATCAAAGCATTTCTTAGTTGAAACCATGGATCTACAAACAATTCAATTGCGCAATTTTTTAACTCCCTATACGGGAGCAAACAGTAGTCAAAACTCCAGCTCTTCGTTTGTTCTTTCATGTAAGAATCAAGCTATAAGCTAGTTAAGATAAATCATTCCATTTTATTATTTTTTTAAATTACCATCAATGATAGTGAAATAGAGTACAACTTTTAATCGTACTAGCCCATCTTTTACAATATCTTGCACTAATCTACTTAAACAAACTCTTCAATCACAATTATTAAGCGCATGATAATAAAAGGATTATGCGAAAGAGATACAATGTATAAGAAAATTGTTTAAACTCCTGTCGAGCAGCGCTATAAATCTTCTTTGAAAGAGGCCATGTCATAATAAGATTTTGGCGATAAAACTACTGTATTCCGGCTTGCGTGGAAAAGTCATTACATAGAAAAATAACAAAAACAATCATTAATGCCACAAAATCATTGATCCGAGAATTTTTCAATAATAAGCTCATCGGATGCTCTTGTATATGTAAATCTGGGATTAAATCGAAATAAGGGATAATTTATCGTTTTATCACTTCCTGTAATGCTTTTCATCGTGTTATTTCCATTGATAATTAAGGTTTAATCTATCAAGTAAATATAGTACACAGTTGTGTAGGGTTCCCTATTGAGTCCTTATCTATCCCTTTAACATTAAATTGGAGTGTTCTGGTGATGCAGAAGCAGAGTCTACTAAAAGTAAAGCGACTAAGTCGTATCGGTTGAGAAAGCCTGCAACTCTCTTAACAGGTAAATTGAAGAAACTAGAGTTCCTAACTCGAAAACGAAGCAAGATAGGCACAAACTTTCAATTACGATACTGTAGAGCATTTATTAAGTAGGGAAATACTCGTACTTTAGGCTTGAACATAACATGTATACAGATGATAAAAATGAGGTCAACAAAAAGCAATAATTATGCAAATGTCTAGTTTACATCTGAAGAAAATGACGGGAAATAAGCATGGGAAAATAATAATCATGTAAGCTAGTTTTAATTTATTTATAATTATCATGCTTGCAGTAAATAAATGCTGTAGGAAATTTGCAGATAAATGATGCAGTGTAATAATTATCCCTTTTCGTTGATATTATTTTTTTTTATCGTCTGTATGCATGCTATGTACAAACATAGCGTCTTTCCATACAAAATATAGAATGGTCTATAACTTTGTAATTGAAAATTTTCTCCAATTTTACTTCGTTTCCGAGCATAGCGATTTAACTCTTTCCATTCGCTTCTAGAGGTAATGCAAACTTTCTCCATCGATAGTGCATAGGCGCTTCTTTAATATAGGGATTTAAAATTTTCCATTCGCTTCTAGAGGCAATGCAAACTTTCTCCATCGATAGTGCATAGGCGCTTCTTTAATATAGGAATTTAACTCTTTCCATTCGCTTCTAGAGGCAATGCAAACTTTCTCCATCGATAGTGCATAGGCGCTTCTTTAATATAGGGATTTAACTCTTTCCATTCGCTTCTAGAGACAATGCAAACTTTCTCCATCGATAGTGCATAGGCGCTTCTTTAATATAGGGATTTAACTCTTTCCATTCGCTTCTAGAGGCAATGCAAACTTTCTCCTTCGATAGTGCATAGGCGCTTCTTTAATATAGGGATTTAACTCTTTCCATTCACTTCTAGAGGCAATGCAAACTTTCTCCGTCGATAGTGCATAGGCGCTTCATTAATATAGGGATTTAACTCTTTCCATTCGCTTCTAGAGGCAATGCAAACTTTCTCCGTCGATAGTTGTTGTTGTTGAAACCCAGACCGTCCGACCTACCAGAAAGGTCTCCGTCGATAGTGCATAGGCGCTTCTTTAATATAGGAATTTAACTCTTTTCATTCGCTTCTAGAGGCAATGCAAACTTTCTCCATCGATAGTACATAGGCGCTTCTTTAATATAGGGATTTAAAATTTTCCATTCACTTCTAGAGGTAATGCAAACTTTCTCCATCGATAGTGCATAGGCGCTTCTTTAATATAGGGATTTAAAATTTTCCATTCGCTTCTAGAGGTAATGCAAACTTTCTCCATCGATAGTGCATAGGCGCTTCTTTAATATAGGAATTTAACTCTTTCCATTCGCTTCTAGAGGCAATGCAAACTTTCTCCATCGATAGTGCATAGGCGCTTCTTTAATATAGGAATTTAACTCTTTCCATTCGCTTCTAGAGGCAATGCAAACTTTCTCCATCGATAGTGCATAGGCGCTTCTTTAATATAGGGATTTAAAATTTTCCATTCGCTTCTAGAGGTAATGCAAACTTTCTCCATCGACAGTGCATAGGCGCTTCTTTAATATAGGAATTTAACTCTTTCCATTCGCTTCTAGAGGCAATGCAAACTTTCTCCATCGATAGTGCATAGGCGCTTCTTTAATATAGGGATTTAACTCTTTCCATTCGCTTCTAGAGGCAATGCAAACTTTCTCCATCGATAGTGCATAGGCGCTTCTTTAATATAGGGATTTAACTCTTTCCATTCGCTTCTAGAGGCAATGCAAACTTTCTCCTTCGATAGTGCATAGGCGCTTCTTTAATATAGGAATTTAAAATTTTCCATTCGCTTCTAGAGGCAATGCAAACTTTCTCCATCGATAGTACATAGGCGCTTCTTTAATATAGGGATTTAAAATTTTCCATTCACTTCTAGAGGTAATGCAAACTTTCTCCATCGATAGTGCATAGGCGCTTCTTTAATATAGGGATCTAAAATTTCCCATTCGCTTCTAGAGGCAATGCAAATTTTCTCCATCGATAGTGCATAGGCACTTCTTTAATATAGGAATTTAACTCTTTCTATTCGCTTCTAGAGACAATGCAAACTTTTTCCATCGATAGAGTATAGACGCTTCTTTAATATAGGGATTTAGAATTTTCCATTCGCTTGTATAGGCAATGCAAACTTTCTCCATCGATAGTGCATAGGCTCTTCTTTAATATAGGAATTTAACTCTTTCCATTCGCTTCTAGAGGCAATGCAAACTTTCTCCTTCGATAGTGCATAGGCGCTTCTTTAATATAGGGATTTCAATTTTTCCATTCGCTTCTAGAGGTAATGCAAACTTTCTCCATCGATAGTGCATAGGCGCTTCTTTAATATAGGGATTTCAATTTTTCCATTCGCTTCTAGAGGCAATGCAAACTTTCTCCATCGATAGTGCATAGGCGCTTCTTTAATATAGGGATTTAAATTTTTCCATTCGCTTCTAGAGGCAATGCAAACTTTCTCCATCGATAGAGCATAGTCGCTTCTCTATTAGCATAGTCCTGTTTCTGCGGTTCTAGAACACGTGAATTGAATGTTAAACGGGTTCATAAGAACTGAAAAGGGAATCCAAAATACTTTAATAGTGTTCTGGCTCCAGTTGCTCAAGAAACCGTGTGGTTGCATCTACTTTAACTATGAAAAAAATCTATCCCAGCTCGGTGGATTGAACTTTGACTGGCCAGGCAAGGTTCGTGGTTCGTATTCTGCTTGGGACATGAGTTTGAGAAACTGCCCTGTTCGCGAAACATTAGCAATCGAAAAACTCCCATGCATATGTTGGATATAGTGAATCTCTGCACTCCAAAATCTAACGAGTTTTGATTTTTCCTAGGATCCCTACACAACGACTTTCAATTCACAAATTCTAGAAGAAACAAGATATTCTCTCTGGAAGAGAAGATATTCTGTTTAAAAGAAGCAAAAATATGAGGAAAGAGATTGTACATATATTAATTTTCTATTTGATCTTAAATATGAAGAAGTATATAACGTTGGATCCTATTGGCTAATTTCTTGCTGTGAGAAATGTGTTGCTATCATTCATTTTAAATGTCAAAAGAAAGATAAAAGTCTCAGTATGCGACAGATAGGTCATTTATAGACCAGACAGAGATTAATTAGTAGATTCAATCCTGTTTCAAACATGATTTCTATACAGTATTCATAAAAATACTCCATCCCAAATTGGAAAATTCCTCGCCTCTTCAAAAGAAAACCCCTGAACAACCGACTTAATCATTGCTAATGCATACTTCGAATACACAGATTAAGTAAAAATATACTCTGCATCCAAACAGCAACAATGCGTTTACTATTCTATAAATCTATCACCTGCCCCCAATTATGCATCGCTCTGATCATCTCAGCCCTTATGCTCCACAGTCACGAAAATTACTCGATTATGACAGCAGTGCCGGATTTGAAAGGTAAAACTCCTCTGCATTGTTGCAGTGTAACAATTTAAAGGAATGTGCCAGTGGCGCATGTGACAAAAGAGGGTCAAGTGCGACGACAGATGGGACACGAATGGTACAAAATCGCAGTTGGTAAATCACAGTTGGAAAATCACGGGAGCGTGAAAGCGGAAGAGAAAGAATATAACTCTTTCCTGGGTATATTTTTAATTCATATGTAATTTTATTTAACGCGTTATTTTATTATAGAAGTAAATGACGCTTATAGAAATAAATGATATAGATATCCGTAATACAAGAATAATTATAATTAGCATATGTATAATTCAAGAATTATTCAAAATATACAATTTTTTTTAAGCATGTAAAAGAAATACAATATCTCAATGAAAACGTAATTGTTTATTTCTTTTATTTAATTATGTCTAATTAGCATCGATACATATGATCATTTATGAAATTACACTACGTTCTCTACAGTGAAAATATGGTTCTGACAAACATTTTTAGAAAGTATAGAGATTATGTTATCGAAACTATTAATTTAATGTAACTGGATTCAAAATATAACGGTTTTCACTATTTCAAGAACAGTGGTGTCTAGGAGGTCGTAAAATAATTGCGTTTTGCTAGAAAGCCATATTGTAATTATGTTTTCTTACGGAGTCGTATAGTGATTAATTATGTTGATCGGATGAGGTGTTTGGTTTTCGTGTGTCCAGAGATTAATGGAGCACATTAATTTCAGCCGGTCAGATTGGGGGGAAATCTTTTACATAACTCAATTACATGACGGGCTTAATATTCGTATCTAGTGATTGTTATATTTGCTCAATTATACAATTAATTAATTGCATTACTAATTGACTTCAATCTATAAAGTGTAGATCAATTTAGTATTCATAAATTAGTATTCTTATTAATTGTTATGACTAATTAACGATTATTATTAACTAACAATATTTGATATAAAAAAAATTGCACACAGACCCCATTGAAAACTTTCTTGTTACGTTATTGTTACACCATACGCATAATATCTTCATCCGATCCAAAAAGTTCATGATGGGAATTTGGAGAGGAAACACTCCGTTTCATGATCGCGGACTACAGTTTCAGAGGTGGGGGTGTGGGGCTACTCACCCATGACGTAACGGAACAATGTCTCCCCCATACCAATCCAGGTAATTTTCCAACCGGTAACCCGGTAACTTTCCACCTTCATCTGCACGCCGCACTCTCGGGGCGGCAGTCGACTGCGAAAGCAGAATCGGAAATCACTTTTTGCACGACAGATAGCCGGCCATCGCTCAGGCGAGTCCTTCATTATAAAAAGGGGACATTATGTTCTGAAATTCTTTGAGCGAACAAAAGTCGGCACTGTGTTCGGTAAAAGTCGCGATAAACGTTCAATAAAGTGTAATTTTTGTAAGTTTTATTAGGAAGTGCGTGCTGAAGCACTAATATGGCGCATGAGTAATTCTCCATCCACAAGTCGACTGAAGTTTGCATTTTGTACATCTTGTTTGTAACAAGGAATATTATTATAATATTATATTAATTGAGAATAAGATTAATTTATATTACTGAAACTTATTATTATGCATATGATTTTTCTTACAGTTACAAGTTTTATTAATTATTAATATTTATTCATTTTTTTAATAAATTTTAGTTAGTAAATTTTAAATGCGTTATACAAGCATCATTTTTGTGTGAGAGCAGCCACTAGTACAAAAATGATACTTATGTAACGCATTTAAAATTCACTGAATTACTAAAATTTATTTAAAATATGAGCAAATATTGATACTTAATATGAAACATGTAACTGTAAAAAAAAAATCTAATGCATAATTATTATTGAAATAACTAATTTTCAGCGACAAAAAAAATATTTTGATAAAAATTTTTGCTCTGTATTTTAAAGAAATTGACCAACGTTGTATAAAGCGTAAAAGTTTAGAATAAGGTGTAAAATATGTGTAAAAATTGTAAAATACGTGTTTATGTCACCTTTTTTTTCTTTATTCATGCACACAAAACGTATTGAGCAAGTGTCACTGAATAAAAGGGCTTAACTTATAAGAAACTCTTTCAACCCGAATTCTTTAATTGTAATAAAACATTTAGGGCCATTATTACAGAAGCTATTAGTAACATGTAAATTGCGGTAAGGAGATGGAGAGGGGGAGAGGTCCGGCATGGACGCCTATAAAACATTTTCCAGAGTGTACTTAAGGATAAGACGTATAACATCAACTAGTTTGATGCCCACCTTTGTAACTTTGACCGTCCGTGGGGGGCAAGTGTCCCCTTTGCTTTCCTCTTTGAGCGCTCATGGGGTCCGAGTATTTCTCAGTCGAAAAATTTTGGCAATTTAATAGTTCAAAATACTTCTATGCTAGTAATTTTATAAAATATCCTAAATTTTGCACCTAGTGGGGAGTAGGGGATACTACCTTTCTTTACATAACTTAACTATGACATATAATGTAGAATTAATTCTCCAACTAACTGCCCTAGAAAAAAATTGATGCTTAGATAACGTATTTAGCATTTACGAAATTACTAAAATTTATTTTACAAAGGACTAAATATAAATGCTTAATAAAACATGTGACTGTAATAAAATGTGATGCATAAATAATACTAAAATAATTTTCAACGGCAGCAAAAATATTTTGAAAATTTTTTACTCTGTATTTTATAGAAGTTTAACAACGTCGTGTAAAGCATAAAAAATTTGAATGAGAAAAATGCAAAATATATGTTTACGTCACTGCCTTTTTTCTTTTTGGGAATGAATTAGCAATTCATACGCATAAAACGTATTGCTCACTTTTCACTCAATAAAAGGACTTAACTTACAAGAAAAGACTTTCAACTCGAATTCTTCAATTCTAATAAGACGTATATGACCATTAGAATAAGCAAGTTTAATCATTATGAAAAATATATCCACTAAATCCCAACAACATTATTGAAAACAACTTTAATAAAACCCCGTTTTTCACACTGCAGAAATTCCAATTTCGTACAGCACAAATTATGCGCTATTTCACATTAAAAATTCCATGGTGTATCATATGAAACTTGGTGATATCGCAAAGAAGGGAAAACATTTAACATTGTTAAAAATTCTAATTTGAGTTTCCTTCAGAAAAACATTTTCTGAGTTTGGCCGATCCCCATTGTCAGAAATGATATCTCTACCAATATTCATAATTCTAAAGGCAAAATGAACATGATTGGAGCATTAATAATAAGCATGACTTAGCATTATGCATCTATGGTCAACAAACAGTTTAAATGAGTTAACGGATTCGAACTATAATCCGTGAAGTGAAGAGTTTTGCCAAAATAGTATACGTACTGTTAAAAAAATCATTCATAATTTCATTTTTTTCTAATTTGTTTGCCGTCATTCCCAATAGTTACTACATATTTTTTACAGCTGATTTAAACATCTCAAGTTCTTTTCATAACTGTTTTAGTAGGTTTTCTCACTATTTAATTGTTTCTTTTAGTTCTGCTATCCTTTTCCTTACCGCCCTATTTTCTTCCCCCCCCCCCCCCTTTGTGGTTTTGTGTGTTTGTAGTTGGTTGCCTGTCGTTTGGATTTTCTCCCTTCCATTTCTTCCTGTGTCGTTGGCAACTTTTTTTCTCCTACCTTCAGCCACGTGTGCTATTCTCAGATGCCGACCTGACGTTAGTAAAGGTCTTATTACAGAGTAACTTTTATTACTAAAACTTCGCAATTCCACCCGTTAATCCTGTTGTAGGACCCTCCTCTCGAGCATCTGACCGCAGAGTTGCCACTTACTTGTATTTAGTAAGTATGTTTAGCGTCAAGTTATATAAATACTAGAATCTCACCAATTTCCTTCCATGAAACTTTTCCAAGTGTTTTTATTCTATAAGTGTGATCTTCAATGTACCGTATATTCATGTAATTAAAGTTCGCGAATTATCTATCATTCCATATCCATTGTCCACCATGGAGCTGCCGATTAGATACTCCATAAAATGGCCAAGGGGTCATAACAATTTCGCCTCACAGAATATGGACAGGAACAGAAAATGTGAGTTTTTATTCAAATGATCGTCGAACAAAACAATTCGAACAAAACAAAATTCGTACCTGACGCATCGTGCGGACTGAAGTTCCCATTTCTGTGATGTGAAGCGGACTCGTGTGCTAGAAGTAAGTTATAGGACGTTAAATGCAGTTCTTGACCAGCTTCAATATCCCGGGTGACCTCAAGGTATATCTATAAACAAAAATTAGAATTTCATTCCTAATAAAAAGTTTCATATGAATGTATAATGACATAAATTAATCATAGTACAGCAGCAAAACAAATATTAAAAATAATTAAGATTTTATAATTTTTCTGGAAGTTAATTACACTTTTATTAAATTTAATACTTGTATCTTTTAAATATAGATGAAATTCTGAATATATATCTTAACTCTCCTATATAATTTTTCAGTAATTATCAATTCATACTCACAGAACCTAACTATAGGGGGGGGGGGGTTCCAAATTTGGGATAGCGCTACCATTACAGATAACGGCATCCATGAACCTTTCCTTTTGTTTCGTTCTTTCTATGAGCTCTTCAGCATGGAATAGTTAGTACCAATTAAAGTTAATACCAATAGTTAATACAATAGAGACCATTCACTTGTAGAACCCGCACCTCTGTAAAGACCAAAAAATTCTCAACCTTTAAGAAATCTGAAGCTGAATGCGCAGTTGAATTTAATGTATCCATCTCCTTGAAGGTTCTAAAATTGTGGCACATGGTAAGCTTTTTTGCTGTCATTGTAACAATAACCATTCCATGTTGATCGCTCCATGGATTTTGCTATTTACAATAGATGCCCGACCGTAAATTGTCAATTGTTGAACGATTGATTGACTATTATGGTAGTATACAACACCTAAAACATATAGAACTAGAATGTATGCTTAGAAAATTTTGTAAATGAAATGAATGATAATGATCTGATATTTGAGAATGTTGGTGAATGCAGTAAATCAATGTTCCATATAAATAAACCAATATTCCATGATTCCATATTCGATTAAATGAGTTTTACTGTATTGCTAATCAGCTAAATTTCAATATCTATCCTGTAGCAAATTAAAAAAATTTATATAAATAATAAATCTCCAGTTATTAATCATGGCATAAAAACAATTTTCCCATATATAACTAAAATATGTGTTTAAAAAGTTTTGTAAATAAAACGAATGAAATTGATTTGACACTTAGGAATTATTACAATAATCGATTTTTCGTGCTTTCATATTCGATTGAATGAGTTCGACTGTGTTTTTAATTATCTAAATTTTTATCTACCACATAATAAATTAAAAAAGACTTTTGATAAGAAAAAGTATTCAATTATTAATCAGGGCATAAAAAATTGACAGTAAAAAATTGTATTGAGTATGTTCAATGGTGATTGTTTTGTTCCAGAAAAACAAATGAAAGCTGTAAACTGCCAATCCCTGGGTAGCACCGGAAAGCAAAAAAAGATTAGCCGAAGTCATGTTCTTTAAAGGCATTCGAACCTCCCGTAATCGATTCTTCCAATTTTCTTTTGATGGGCAGGTTGCATAACGGGTAAATAGGCTTTCGTATGGCCCAGCCCTGGCTATTCTATAGGCTGAGATATGGGACGGGGGTTGCTTAACGTAATTTATAGGTCAAGAATATAAAGTATCATAATTAATTTGCGGATTATGATGCAAACTGCATCATGTGAGTGTTCTTAGTATCAATGTTTTAACATTTCCGATCAATGAAAACACAAATATATTGCTGCATTAACACACACGCACACACACACACATATATATATATATATATATATATATATATATATATATAATACCTTTTGTACATATTTTATTTTATTTCAGCTAGGCGTATTATCATCTATTTGTAATGTGGAAAATTTCACTGTGCGTTTTGCCAAGCTTTGAATTTGATATAGTTTGTATTAATAATAGTTTAAAATAATTTATATACTTATTTCAAATGGTTCCATCTTTTATGTGTTTTTTCTAGTTATTTGCAAGCTTTGCTCCTGATTGGTCGCACTGATTTTCATCTTTATCAGTCAAATTACTGATTATTTTCTCTTTGTACGGCAACATTGATTTTTATCTTAGCGATTGGCAACCGCTGAAGTTGTTCCTTCCTGTATATAGTGTTAATGGGCTTACTCCAGCCTTCAATTTTTTATAACAATCTCTTCCATTAATTTTTATTTTCTTGGTAATAGCTTTTCTAGCTCTTTGTGGTGAAACATGGCCTTTTCGCTCAATGTAACAAGGCTATTTAATGAAAAGGACTAGCTTTTAGGAAAAATTGAAATTATATGCACCCCCTAATAATTTAAAAAAATTTTTGCCTTATATCCATTGCTATCGATTCCAATCCATTCTATTGTTGCCTTAATTGCTTTTATTTCCGTTGTTTTGTGGTATATCTCCCCCACCCCCCATCATTTTACTATGTTTAAATTATGTAATATTGATTTTATTAGTTTTATGTGCCATGCGATATATATATATATATGTCATGCGATATATATATATATCGCATGGCACGTAAAACTAATAAAATCAATATTACATAATTTAAACATAGTAAAATAATGGGGGTGGGGGAGATATACCACAAAACAACGGAAATAAAAGCAATTAAGTCAACAATAGAATGGATTGGAATCGATAGTAATGAATATAAGAATGGATATAAGAATATATATATATATATATATATATATATAATATACATACACGCATGCATAACTGTATATATGTGGGTGGGTGTATTTGTGTGTACTCACCCTGATGTCCCGTAGGATGAATAAATTCATCTTTCCTTTAGGAGTCTGAAAATTTTGTTGTTAAATAAAGAATTTAACAACTCTCGTCAGTCGATGGTTTCAGCTCTCAGATTGGATAGGACTGAAATATTCACACGTTGAGTTCCACAAGAATTACTTTGGTCGGGAGCTATAGTTTATAGTGGATTACAAACTATTAGAACTCAGAATGTATGGATGCACAGGGCTAGGCCTTTCACTCTCATCCTGGATTCAAACCAGCTGTAATAGATCTGAAGGCTAGAGAAAGTGGTTCGTTCTACCTCAAATAGACCTTGCACAGCCCCTAAGGAGTAGAATATCTACATTTGAGAATTTAGAAAATATCTTATTAAAAGGCTTCTTGGCTTTGAAAACTTTTGTGCTTCAAAAAAGAAAACAATTGACATTTCCTAACTTTTGCTTTCCAGTATAAAAATATAAAGGACTTTTTTACAGAGTCGTTTGTTCTTATTTACTCTTATGTGCAGTACATGACTATTGCGACCTAAGTCATAAGTCTTAAAATGAGTGACCTCATCAGACAATTGTCCTCATTACTAAACTTATTATAATTTACTTTCTATTTGCTTTCTATTAACAAAAGTTGGTAGAAGATTATAATTTAATTAGTCTTCCTGATATTGCTGTGTATGCTTACCAAAAGTCATTGTTATGCTATATTCAGCAAATATCCCTGATTGCGGCATATCTTAGTCACAGTTATGCATGTGTATAGTTTGCTTTCTAAGCTAAGTAGGTTATAATTATTGCCATAATAAAAATACGTTTCTGTAATTTTTATTTATTGTTCGGAACTTTGAACACCGTTTGATTGAATTGACATTGGGTTCAATAAAGCTACGTTCAGTTTATGCTGTGGTATTAAATTTCAAGGAGTGTTTACAACATTTTAAGATAACTATATAAAATACGAAATAACATATTATTGAATGTGACTTATAATCTAATATGATATGTGGAAAGAAAGGGAATATTTTGTAAATGACAAATTCAAATGAGTATCAAAAAGAGAAAATATTTATCATGTAGTGCTTTCTAAAATAATAGTCGCCCCTATTTTCTACATTTAAAAAAAACTATGAAAACCTAGGTAGTATGTCTATAGCATCCGATTGAACTACCGTCGTGCTACGTGACTTTCCAGGGCTTAGCGTTCAACGTTAAAGCTCCTACATATACAGGCTGACGCAACCGCCATTTTGACTCCCACTAGCCCAGTCAGCTATCGTCTGCCTGTGCTATTTCAATGGCGCGAGCATGTTGCATGGCTGATATTTAATGTGCAATTTGGCTGTAAAATAGGTACTTCTGATTTTAAAAAAATTTGTGCCAATCATTCAAGAAAGCAGTCTAGAATGTTTTGATTTTCTCGAGATCTCAAGAATAGGACGAGTAAGTAACTTTCTTTTCCCACGTGCAGCCATCTCTTTAAATGGGATGCAAGATGGCCGCTATTGCACCAGCCTGGAGCCTTATTTAACATCGTAAACACTGGACAATAAGTTGGCCTCTCTTCTATTGACCCTGGTATGATTTCCGCCAGAAAAAGATATGTTTAACGTATAAATATACAAATTTTCGAATCCAAAACCAGTGACAAAAATTCTTTCGAAGAGTTTTACAATAGCACATTAAAAAATAAGACATATATATATAAAAGGATGTTGAAACAATATTTCCAGTTTTGGGCAGAATATAGTAATTAGGCTCTGCTTTCTTATTTATGTGCGTGGAGGTTTCCACCAATGTCTCCCTTTAAATCATCCAAAGGCATACCTGACAAATTAGTGCCATTAATCACTAAACGACCTCCCGAAAAGCAACCGGTGCTACCTAATATGCGCTCATTAATTAATAATGAGCGCCAATTAATAATACATACCGCAAAGGACATTAATCAGGCCAGTTTAAGGTCCATCCTGTAAATGAGTGTTTGCTAAAAGAGTCATTTGATGAGCAGTATTCGTGAAAGTGTACGAAATGTTATACTAAAATAACAGGATATTCGTAATGACATTTCTGTACAAATTAGTCAAAGTTCATGACGTCTGTATGTTACTCTATCTATATTATTAAAAATAATCGGATACATTACCAAACCCGCATATTGTGGATTCAGATCAGCGTTCCATTGCATAAGACTGCGTCCGTTGTACTTTTGGCCTGGAATTTGGGGCGTTTTCAAATATTCTGAACATTTTGAGCTTCCCACGTTATGCTACTTTAATCTAACGGGTCGTTGTCTTTTACATCGCAGCAGAGCTCCTTGTTTTCATAGTGCACAGGAACAGTTTGTGAACATTGATATGGAGCCTGATCAGAGTCCATAACTGAACACCTCAGAACACTCGGGTCAAAATTCAGCTCCTATTTTGATCTCATCCTAGACAACCTTTCAAATAAAGTTCATAAATATACAGGCTGACGCAACCGCCATTTTGACTCCAACAGGTCCTGTCAGTTATCATCTGCCATTGCTATTTCAATAAGGCACGCATATGTTGGATGATATTTGATACGCAATTTATCTGTAAATTAGGTGTACCAATTATTGAAGAAAGTAATCTTTAATGTTTTGGTTTTCTCGAGAAAAAGACGAGAAAATCACCTTCTTTTCGTCATGTACAGCCGTCACTTCAACTGGGAGTCAAGATCACCGTTGTTGTGACAGCCTGTATATTTAAGAGCCTTACTTAGCAACTGCAGGATTTTCTTTGTGCAGTTAGAACTAAAGAGTTTTATTGTGTTAAAGTGTTGAGTATAGACTTTAAACAGTACCGTCAAATATTTCTAACTCGATCTCCACAAATTACTCTTAGTTGCACCGCCGAGTTTGACCAGGATCTCTGCAGAACTGTGAAAGATCAAAGTAGAATGATTAGTATGAAGAGAAATCAAAGTAGAATGATGCACCGAATTCCATGTCCATCGTCACCCATGTTAAATCATCAACTGTTGAAGTTTTATACCGCTGAAACAAAGCACTCTGACAGGGCTGAATCTACAACATACAAATTCAGAAAAGATATCTGAATGCTTTTGAGAATATATGTATGAATTCTCTGATCAGATATCATATATATGATTAAAAAAAATTACCCGACGGGACTCAGGTTCTAAAAAAGCGCCCGCTACGTAAATAATACAGATACAGATAACACTCAATTTACAAATCACGTGTTTTATACCAATATCATTCCCACCTTTCGTTTACATTAAAATCCTTTAGATTCAATGCATACGTAGTCGTGCGCAACACTTTGACAAAGGCAATTTACTTTGTAAAAACAAATTCGCTTTATAAAAACAAATTATTAATTTATAGACTGGCTTTCATACTGAACATTTCTGTTGCTTACTATCTATCTTTCAGAGTTTGGAATATATATAGAGTGAAAGCAAAGTGTAGGCAAAAACTCGCTCGAGCAAAAACATTTTATTCCCTCCCCCCTCTCCAAATTTGAAATATTAAAATATGTAAATTATTTTATACATTCATAAAAAGAACCCATTTTCCGACAAAACTCTTAAAAATTATTTGTATTTCTATCTATTACGTTCAGCGAGATATAAACGTCCAAAATATTTTCATTTTTCGCAACTGTCCCATTTCAGCCAGAGATACCCCAACCATAGATGATATTCTCATCAAAAAATCAATTGGTCGATATATATCCGTCCGATAAATAACACCTTCTTTAGTATTCATAACTACGTTCAAAGATGGCCACTATGCATGAATATTAAGGAACTCTTCGTGCCGTAAAAGCCTATAAATCCTTCATCTTAAAGCCTCAGCGCGAAATTGCATCTGAGGGATAATATAAAGAACACCCACGAGCCAACAATCACCAAGACTTCAATTACCTATTCCGAACTAAAAGATTACAGGTTTTGAGGTAGGTGGTCCGTTGTTCCAGGTTACCACAGTATCTTCTTTGTTCTTCAGACGCTGACGGAAGTTGCTTCATCTCTTTATCCTAAATGTGTGGTATCGGGAATATTTTGCACATAAAATATTTGTTTCAACTGTTTTGTTGGAGTATAATTTTATTATATTCTCACTAAATGCTAAAAGCCTCAAATGGGGTGCATTAAGTTTTGTAAAATATTCGCTCCCGTCCGTCTGCCTACATCACCTGCACTACTAAAATCTTCGGGCTCGTAAGGACAATGGCTTAATCCCAATCAATAGTAATAATAACCATACATCCTCTTAAATTATAATTATCATTCGATTCCCTAACAAAACACAGTTATAGTAAAACCTCTCTGAAACGACCATCTTGTATTCCGACAAAAATGATCGTTTTGAAGTGGTAGTTCAATATGGGTGCAATTCGCAAATAAAAGAAAACTGATGCCATAAATAGAACGATGCCATAAGTAAATAACTTTAAGCATCACCAATAATGCACTAAATCACAACATAAAGCCATCGCAAATGAAGATAACCAAGCATACGCACATTTTAGAAATCATTGAATTTCCTTCTTCAATGCAACAAGCCTATAGTGAGTGCTGAACGCTCGTGAGTGCTAGACTATCCCGCCCAAATAGAAAATTTCTAAACGACAAAACCCAAACTAGTAGCGCCGTCTGGTGTGACGAAAGGAAAATAAAACGAGAAAAATAAAAAATAAATTAAATATTAACCTGAGAAGCAAACAGAGAGAAAATACGGAAAAATGTTAGGAGAATTGTTGAAGACACAATATTTAGATGTCTTTTCACTATAATCCTGAGAATTTTATCTACAGTTGGAGGGCTAAAATAATGCCTTTCTTCATGGCTGGATTTGAAATAAATACTGTTACCAGAAAAAATATAAAATATTTGTGTTAAATAATTTTACATTATGTCATTTTCTAATCACTTGTCTTTGCTGACAAGTAATTAGATAGTTGAGCACAATTTTTTTTGTGTTAGCAAAGACCTGTTTATTATAAGATAGAGTTGTCAACATTTGAATGAACCTTATGATTAAAATTGTAAAAAGAAAATGGCTATATTTAATTGATGTTCATTATAAGTAATTTTAAATTTAGACATTTGTAAATGCTAAACGTTACGGAAAATGATTAGATCTAGCCTATTTTATCAATTTAGCCATTAGAGGGATAAATTGACAATTTTGAGTAGCGATCGCTTTCCATGCATACCAGCTGACACATACACACACACATACATAAAGGTAGTCATAGACACAGTCAGATAGACATACACACACGCAGGAAAATGTTAAGCGAAATAAGTAGATAAAAATACTTTGCAAACCAAACAACTTATACAAATTTCCAATATGTTTCGGATATTCTGGGGATCTTACAAATAACCATAAAATAAAATCTAAAAAATAGATAAGATTATATAATTAGAACTCAAAATTGATATCTGTTAATAGACAAGAGGTCCAGAGTTAAATTTAACGAACAATGGAATAATTATTGAAATTAGCTCACTGAGCGCAGATCTTAAGCAATTAAGAGGAATGAAGAAAGACAATGGAATAAGACTACTGATGCTCAACAGTGATCACTAATAATTACTCAAATTATTAGACCTGAACGGATATTTCATGAGGAAGAGAAGAGAAAGTGATGAACAGGAACCGGTTACTCTTCATGAGGAATACGCCTATGGAGATCAGGAAATGTTGAATTAATTGTCATTTTTTTTTATCAAACTCGAAAATACTGTTTAAATTTTTATTTCAGTTTTAAACACATAGTAAGAAACGGACAAGTACCCGTAACTTGGTTGGAAAAGTGCTCATCTTGAGAGTGAGAAACATTGGTTTGATATTCAAATAGAACAGTTCAATTGCGTAGACAAGAGGAGGGATTAAGAGGTCATACCAGCCCTCATTGATGAAAAAATTGCTTTAGTTCTCCATAGGATCCATACAGCGTTTCTTTCAGGACTTTTTGGCCATAGGGCGAATGGAACTTTAGGGAGGGAAGGGGGGGGGCAAGCTTTTTATTTTCCCTATATAAATATATCTATATGCTCTCACATAAATAGAAACTAAGTTAAAATAAAATGTCTCCGGGGAGTATCCCCCCCCCCCTCCGAATGTATGCCTGAAAGAAACACTGAGTCCATATTAGAAAACGAAACTCAGCATTATAAACCTCTTTTTCTGGCATAACCCCCCTTTTTGCGAGTTCCTAGCTGTATCTGTAGAGCAATTACTTTATAAAAGTAAAACTTTCACATGTTGTATAAAATGCACTTGCTTTAGAGACACGCTCTTAAATAATAAAAAAATTATAAGAAACTTCACATAACGTGTGTTTTAAATACTGTGCGGGTCAGTAAGTGCGATTTTTGGAACAAATTGAAGGATTCAAGTAAAAAAAAATATACAATAGCCAGACACTTGATAATTATAAATTATTCGCTTACTTAGCCTCTGAAGCGTGAACAGCTATTTTGTCGGCATATCACGTTTCCCTGTCGCACCACAGGGGGAGGGTCACATTACGCCCATTAGCCTCCCAATTTAGTCTTGAACTCAATGGCGGCGGCAACCACAAGAATCAATATGTTAATCACTAATTATTTAACACTATAAAATGATACTTATACCTTTAAAATTAAATTCACATAAATTTGGCAAATATGATTATTAAGTAATTGCTCCACAATATGGAAAGTGAGTGTTTGAGAATGTCCAGTGGACTTCTACCATTTAAAATATATTTTCTCCTAAGGAAACTCGCATAAGAATGCTTAGTTTTTCAGAGCTTCGAATACAAAGATCTATAAAAGCAAACATCCCTTTCCAAAACTACTCCTTCGCATAGCATCTGCCATAAACACCAATTTTACACTTTTTCTTCTCACTCACTAATAAGCAGGCGAGATATCGTTAAGTGAATACTTTACATTTAAATTTTCCTGATAAATATGTAATGACCACTTTATGAAGTCCTCTTCAAAAACCAAAATTTCAACAATGCAGGCCCATGATTGATATAAAGCTATTTCAAGAGAACCCCAAGGTACTCATTATAATCTCGTAACTCATTCCTCTGATGAATGGGGATATAAACACAATGCTTACTCTCGTACTCATATCCACTTTTTCATATTGATTTCAGTGTTTCTAAATGGCACGATTCTGGAAGCAAAAGGAAAGAGAAAAAGAGTTTCCATCAAGATTTTTGAGAGAAACTCACCCCGTTAATTTTCCATATGATATATTAAAAAAAATAAAATAAAATAAAATAAAAAGAGAGATAAAAGCTTTGATAATGATGAATATATTCCTGGATTTTAAGTTTTAGATGGATGGTGTTTCATATATTTGATAGGATCGTGCTTTATATTTTATCTTTATTACAATATTATAGTGGTAGCTAAAAACTGAGCATTTATTAAGAAGATTGGGGTAACGCTAATTCGATTTATAAAATACTCAGCTATTCTTCTATATAAGTTTATTTTTTTAATGTTGAAAGAGCAGAAACACTTAGGTTTTAGGTAGTGATAATCTATGTCATACAGTTGAGTGAGACTCACTAACTAAAGAAGGAACTACACAGCCCAAACAGCTGAAGGTAGAAACTTGAAACTTTGCATAAACGTGGAACTTGACGTATAAGTAAAGAGAAACATCTAAAATCTTGAAATTTTGTTCGAAAAATGTATAAATTAAAATTCTTTGTTTCAACACTCTTCCAACGAAACGCGGTTAGACACACTATATTCATTTACTTCTCATTCATTTACTTTTTTTTCATAAGACTATAGTCATTTACTTTTCATTCATTTGCTTTATTTTTGATAGGACTGCATTTATTTACTTTATGATAGAACTATATTCATATACTTCTCATTCATTTATTTTATTTTTGATAGGACTGTATTCATTTACTTTATTTTTGATAGGACTAAATTCATTTACTTCTTATTCATTTACTTTCTTTTTGATAGGACTATATTCATTTGCTTCTCTTTCATTTACTTAATTTTTGATAAGATTATATTCATTTACTTCTCATCCATTTACTTTCTTTTTATAGGACTATATTCATTTACTTAATTTTTATAGGACTATATTCATTTACTTCTTATTCAGTTACTTTATTTTTGATAGGACTATATTCATTTACTTCTCATTCATTTGCTTTAATTTTTATTGGACTATATTGATTTACTTAATTTTTTATCGGTCTACATTCATTTACTTCTCATTCATTTACTTTATATTTTATAGGATTGCATTCATTTACATTTTATAAGACACAGTAAATAACTACATTCATGAATAAACATAAATCTGCATAAATCATAAAGTTGGTTTGTAGTATTATTTTTTTTAATTTTTTAGTATATTTTAAAAATAATGTTTTTTAGAGTGATCACTTTACCCAACCTCTCCTTACAAATATTCGAATCCACGTACCTATTATAAGCTTTATCCCACAGAACTGCTGCATGTACAGGTGCATGCTACATGTACAGGTGTACTGCTACATGTACTGTATATTTCCTTTAATGTATTATGCAAAGGCGTAGGCAGGGGTTTTGGTGTTATAACCCTCCCTGCTTCCAATGGCGAAAAAACTATATTAGATTTTATGCCGTCTCATTAAAAAACGAAATCCACACTGTAACAATCTCCCATTCAGTCATATCGCCCCCCTCCCCCCCCCCCTTCCGAGATTCTAGCTACGCCTATGCAATGAACTTGAGTGAAAGTGATAAAAAACCATATTGTATTATTTATGAGAATGAGAATAAAAGTCCCATTTTTTCATTCCTACTCTCATTAATAAAGTGTTTTAATTGCATGTTATCTAAAACATCCAAGGTTGACCCCGTCCAAAGAGCACACAGTAGCAGCCAGAGGGTAAGAAAACGTTTTATTTCCATAGAGTCTTTGTTTCTCATGAAAGAACTGGTGAGAAGACGAATGGTGTAAATACTACAATGATACTGGGCATAAACAAATACTATATATATAAAACCTACTCTCACAATACTAAAACATTAGCAAATAATAATACGTGCAATAAATATAAATATATGAAATGTGAAGTTACCACTTGATTTACTCATACATTCAAATTCCATATTGTTTACGTCTGCTTTTGTCGTAATCAACATCAGAAAGCAAAACATATATTTATTAACATTATTTCTCAAGTTATTATTTTATATATTGTAAAAATTCTTAAAATTATTTTTTGAAGTTGCCGACAGATCTGTTAGGTCGGTAAATTGGATTAACTTGGCTGATCTGTGTACATATATGCTATTTTAGTACCCTTTGTATCTGCATCGTAACTCAAACTATCATTTTCCAGCATTGACGATACTATCGATATTTTTCTGTTTCAATATTATATCATCATTACTATATTCTTCACCTTATCATGATTATAGTATTCTTCATCTTCTTCTATTCTTCAATTTCTTGTTATTTCTACGCCATTTGCAAATTGAGATCGGGAAAAAATATTTTAAAATTTAACATTAGAAGATTTTTACACTGTCATCTCTATTAGAATAAATGCATATGCAAATATGTTTGCATTGAGTTGTATAAGCGGAAAAATAAACAAATGATAAGTTGACTAAGATCAATTTAAGAAATTTGACTTTGAATACTCAAAATCTGGATAATAAAAATCTTTAAAGTATCATTTGTGTTTTGATAAAACATATTTTAGGGTGTTTTTTTTTTCAATTCGAAGGTAGAAATTCTGCATATGTTAACTACTCCCTGTGTTTCCATGAAAAACCTTCATTGTACTTTCTATAAATATTTTAATTTATTTAATTAATATTTTATATAAATACTGATTCAAATGACTTTATTATATTTACTTACATTATTTACACATTTTATTATATTTACTTACATTACAAATTACTTACATTTTACTATATGAGTATCTAAGCCTGTCAAAAAAGGAAAACTAAAACGCTTAAAAAACTAAATTGCAACTTTTTTTTTAATGTTTTATTTTATTAAATAATTCATGACATTTAAGTTTAATAAATAACAACCACTGTTTTACATTTAAAATTTAGCTAAAGAACGCTTTTATTCAAATTTGCTCGCCTAATGCATTACTTGACTCAAACCATTGTTGTAAGAACTCAAAATCACGATCTATCACTTGGATTGTTAATCAATTTACACGCCTGTGTAATTAAAAATAATTTATATTTGGCTATAAAGTCAAGAGTTTCCTCGGTTACTTTAAGGTCATGATGCAAAGGACATTACTGGTTGCGTTGTGATATATGTAAAGTATTTATGATCCACGAACTGATCCAGAAAAGTGCCTCATGGGTGAATTTGACCTTAAACCTTCTCCCTATTTGTTGCACGTGATTTTTGAAACATAAATGAGTAATTAATTGCGATAATTATGAATAAATTATTACAATTATTGATGGTCTTTTGCATCTGATTGTTTACGCCCTGAAAGCATTCGTTGAACACGATGTGAAGTTTAAACCAGCGGTTGAGTTGGTTCAGAACCAAAATGTAAAAGTTCTTCAATTAGCAAAAAATCACGAGCCGTATTTTTTATTAATTATTGAAAATTTCTTATAATTATGCTACATTTACCATATCGTGCCTCCACTACAGAAAAAATAACATTCTAAATTTGTAACAATTTTATTGTTGCTATAATTATGGTTGTTGGGTGAATGTTATCAACCAGCAAATGTGTGTCAATGCAATTGTATAATTAGACCACAAAAAATAAATTGACGTAATTAAATGAACTAACACTGATTATTGTTAAGAGACTATCAAAATTGACATAATTGACGTGTATCCAGTGAGGATGACTTACATTTTCATTGTGTGTGTGTGTGTGGGGGGGGGGTAGCTAAAGTTTTACTTTTAACTATGTAATGGTTTCGATTTTTTATTTATATCCTCAGCATCAGGACAATATGATTAAACATAGCGCGTTGAATCATTATATATAAAAAATGTTTATTATTTGTTTATGTACGAGCAATATGGAAGTAAAATACTGGATTTTTTATTATATTCAACAAATGTCAAGAAATCCATTTCATCAGAATGTGCCTAAGTTCCGCCCTTATTTTCTTATGCATCATTTCTTAAAGGAAATACTAGAAAGTTATACCCTACCTGACCCCCGTAGTTCAGCCTATGTGTGAACCTAAAAATTGTGCATTTATACGGCTATTAATTATGTGCTATTGCTTTAATAATTGCACAGAATTTCAAAAATATATATTTACTTCTGAAATAGTTTTCTTCATTTTCTGGCACATTGCGTGTTTTTTATAGATGATTCACTTCTGAAGCAGGTGTGCGATATGTTGTACAAATCAATAAAGCTGTTAAGTTTCTCCTTTATTTTCCAAATATATATATTGCTGCAACAGATTTCAATTCTCTATTCAATTTTCAAAATATGATGCAGTTGAAATCCCTTGATAGAAGATTCGTTTTTCCGAAAGAAACATTTAATTAAACAGAATATTATATTAAATAGTAATTCTTAAATTTATGCGATCAATTCAGACTACTGTACTGTAGCAAATGTTCATAAGGCAGTAACAAAATGTTTTGAACTAAAGACGTCTCCAGCTCAATGCATTTCAATACTGCCTTATGAGCGTTCGCTACAGTTCTATAAAGTACTTTAAATTATTCCTTACATGGACAGAGCAGTATGGAAAACATCCAGTTTCAGAATTGAAATTGCTTAACTACAACTGAAACGGAAAAAATATAAAAGGAACTACAGATTTCAGAAACTAAATATGCTGATATAATCCGAAACAGAAAACCCTTTCAGTTGCAAATACAAAAAACAACCAATATCGGAAACAAAATTGGCTGACAACATACAACTGAAACAGAAAAACAGTTACATATAAAATAAACACAGATTTTAGAAACAAAACATGCTGGTATAACCCGGAACAAAAAACAGAGAAATAACAGATTTTAGAAACGAAATGAACCGATATGTAGTTTCTTTTATATGTAACCGTTCAGTTTACACATAAAAGAATACAGAGCAGTTGCAAATATAAAAAACAACCAATTTTGGAAACGAAATTGCCCGACTACAACTGAAACGGAAAACAGAGCAGTTGCATATAAAAGATACTGTATATTTTAGAGCTAGGTAAGCTGATGTAATCCAAAACGGAAAACAGGGCTGTTGCAAATTCAAAAAACAACAAGTTTCGAAAATTCATTTAGATACTTTCATCTAGAAAGTAAAACAAAAAGCAGTTACAAATAAAGGAAATCAAGCCTTATTTGTAATTGCTCCGTTACTTTCCTGTTATTTTTCCCCATGCTAATTATATGCAACACTATAATTATTAGATTTCGAAATATTACTGTACTTTAAGATGTTGAGCTTAACAAGTTGAGATTAAAATAAAGAAGATCTTTTGGAAATATAAAAAAAATCGTATTCCTTAACTCGTCAGGAAGGTGTTCGAATTTATTTTTTAATTCTGGTTCTTTAAAAGCTAAAATAATTTCATTAAAAATAAAATGATTTCGTAATAAATAAAATTATTTTAATATATTTATATCTTAACCCGTATTGCATCTTTCGTAACCTAAAAATCTTCCATCCAGAATAAAACAGTCAAAAAGAAAAAAAAAATTACGTTAGAAAGTATACGAATACAATTCGAATAATAGTTCATTCTTGAAGTCACAGAAGAAATAGAAAATCACTTAATGCCACGAGATAAATCATGAAAACTGCTTGTGGCAACAGAATTCATTTTCAGATGCAGGTGTGCACGCATAAATTTCGAATAAAAATAATTAAGTTCGGTTTAATCGTTGGGTAGTCCTACACTATTCATCAACACTGGAGTAAGCTACTCATGTGTCGTTTTGGTGAATTTATGGTAGCAGCGCGAGTTCAAGTTTTAGAAGATTATTTGTGAGTAAAAAAAGCTTTATTTTTATTCCTTTTGCATTGCACAAATTCATGAAGTATAGATCCATAATCTATATTAATAGAAGCACAAAGTTAGCGCAGATAAACCCAGATAATTTTATGACATTATAGGACGTATTGTATTCATTGTAAGATAATAGATTATGGCAATCACAAAAGATTTTCTAAAATTTAGAGATGATATCATTCATGCAGTATGGATGAAAATGTTTTTCACTTTTTGCTTTCTCCTTAAATAAAGTCTGAAACCCGAATCAATTATTTTTGGAGTGGCGTCATTGTGTGCGTATGCATTTTTTTTTGTCTACTTGTCTATCTGTACAATGTATGTATGCACTCTACGTCTAAGTGTATCCGTCTAATTTTTATACAATTTGAAATTTAAGTTAAGTTTTTTTTAGTTGCTCATGTAATTAAAAAACAACTAGTTTTCTTATTTGTACCAATACGACATTCGATTTTGGTACAAATAAGAAAACTAGAACTGTTTTTTTTTCTTCAAAATATGACCGTCAAAAGTCTAAAATTAAATAAATGTATAAATATGTTAGAATATATTAATTAAAGAACTGCTTTGAGCATTATTTCTGATCACAAAACGAATGAAGCAATACACCAAGATATATCGTTCTCGAGGAATTTACATTTCTGGTAATTTTGCTTATATGAAGTACTATTTCCGCTTCATATTGACCTTCACAAAAAGATAAAGAATAAAAACGTCAAATGTATCATTACGAGAACAGGGTTCCCATTCTCTAACAGATTGAGGATGAATTGACAGAATTTGAAATAATAAGTCAAGAATAAGTCATAAATAATACGAACAAGAAAATGAATTTTTTTTTTAAATTCCAAGAAATTATAGTATGTTAATCGCTAATGAAGGTGTCGAATTTCCAGCAGATATAATAAAAGGCCCTTATACAGAATTCAAAGATACCTGAATCGAATAAAGTAATTTCACGCCAAATAATAGCGGAAATTAATTTATAAATTATTTATACGCAATTTCACAATTGAAGATTCTTCTTTCAGATTTCCATAGAATTCTAAATTATTAAAACCAAATTTTATTATCTGAAATTGACATGCAAATCACGAGTTAATTTCAGCAGAATTGTTCGGCGAGTCTTATCTTAACTACGCCGGTTAAAACAGATCTAATCGAAAATAATTTTCATTCAAGACTTCAACTCTGCATTTCGTGCGTATAGGAAGAGGAATTTCAAGGCAATAACCATTAAATCACGAAAATTTTACCAATTCGTTTTTTATTAACCCTAACCGTAGCAACCAGTAGAATGCGGTTAAAGTTTAAACACTAGCAGACGATAACTTGAATATTTTTTTTTTCATGCAACTTTCACTCAAAATTGCATTTATCTGATACGATATGACCCAGTGACTGAGCCTGTCTAATGATCGGTTCTATATGCGGTGGATGTATACCGGGTGGCATTATCTCCGTAGTTCGATTGGAACTGAGGTACGAAGGCCGTCCTTTTTATCCATCCAAGCGTAATATCAAAATCCGTCAAATCGTCCGGAACACTCTTGTTTTCCGGAAAAAATTCAGATAACGATTAAAAAAGAAGCAGAAGAAAGTCTTCTCGTGGTTACGAGATGAATTTGTTTTTCACCTCGCAACATGACCCTGGTGATTTTTTTTTTCAACTTTCCGCTTATTAAAATAATTCTGAAGCTTGACTAATGATTATGTATGTGAAGAGTATCTTTTTTAAAATTCGTTATAGCCGTTGAAACACAAAGGTGAAGAAAATCTTGCAGTAACGAGACAATTCTTTTCTCCTGCCCAATTAGCATATTTTTTACTTTTATAAAAAGTATTACTTTCGAAAATTATATATATATATATATATATATATATAAATATATATATATATATATATATATATATATATATATATATATATATAAATATATATATATATATATATATATATATATATATATATATATATATATATATATATATATATATATATATATATATATATATTAAAATAATAAAAACGAAAGTGCAGGAGTACAAATCATTAAACACAGTATCATATATATATAACTGTCTAATGAGGGATATATATTTTACATTCTGTTGATTGAAGTAGACCTAAATATTATTAAATATAAATATATGAGAAAAATTCATCTAATGGCGAATAAAAATAATGTGTTTAAAACTTTTGTAAAACGTCAGGTAACGATTTAATAAAACGAAAATTTCTCGAGGTCACTATAATACAATTTTGTTCTTTACTTAGCGACATAAATGATAGTGGTGTATATTTTTCTTACACCGTTTGTTAAATTAATTTTAAGCTTATTGAATGCGTAATAAATAGGTGCATGACCAGATTCGTTTCGGGAAATGCTCGGCTAAGGATTGAAGAAATAAAACAGAAGTTTTGTGCACAGAGATCGAGCTAGAATTTTTCCAGAAGAGTAAAAATACTCCCTGACTTGATGTGAAGGAGTATTTTGCTTTCCAGAGGAGTAATTTTTAACAAATGTACAATTATCCTCAAATTTCCAGGCATTTATTAAATTTATTGTATTTTGTATTAAAAAATCTACAGGGTCATCGCTTAACAGTATATACATTTTTTACTTTTCTACTTTGAAAAAAAAATAAGATTCAAGAAATGCACTATAGTCTTTATATGTTTTAATAAGCAAAATACATTATATATCTGATAGCACAATTAATATACCTTATAAACTTTATGAAATGAGTTTTAAAATGTTAACTAAATTTTGGATCACATTTTTTTAATTTCCTGTCAATTTTCCGAGTAGCAATCCAAATAGAGTAGAATTATAAATTCGTCATAGTGTAATTAACGATGTTTCTTTCCATAAAAATAACTAATCATATAATTCATAACGAAATATCTTAAAATTGTTACCTTACCTTTGGCTGAGTTTTCCTATATGGTTGTAAACAAACAAGAGGAAAAGAAAATTAAAAACATATTAAGTAAAATAATTTTTATTTTTTCCTTTTAAATTTCCAACCTTCTTTGATTTTAGTTTTTCCCATAAATGAACAGTTTTCTCAAAATCATATTAAATTATTCAGCAGGTAACCCAATGGTTAACATAAAAAACTGCAACGAAAATTAAAAGTTAATTTTTATTTTAAAAATGTCAAAATTATGTAAAACTGTTTCTAAAGTTAATAATAAACAAGAAAAACGAGCGCCTACTCTGTTACTCTCTTTCGTCACCAATCTTCTAGCTGCCGTCTACTTCCGGCGTACATCAATTTCATGTTCTGCAGACGATGTTCTTACCATCCTCTAACTCCATGCGTACATCAATTTGATGTACTTTTACCTTCCGGTAAAAAGTGATTTGTGTAGAAGGATAAAAAACAACGTGATGTTGGATAAAATAAAAAATTTCTTATTTTCAAGCCAAATTTGTTTAATTTGCGATTCTAAAAAAAAAAAAATTTCTTTGTTGTTTACAAAATCTATGCGTAAAAATACACATTACCTAATTTATAAAGAGTATTTGCTTATTTTATACCTTGAAATACGCGTATAGAGGCGTTATCTCAATCTCTGCTTGTGCAATCAGCTTTATAATATAGAGTAATGATTCTTATTTTTTTATTTTATAAAATATTTAAAACATATTGGTAGATAATGATTAAATTTTTTAAACCCCTTTTTTTTCTAAACAATTCAGTTGAAGATTAAACAAGAAAGATCAATCATGTATAAAGCATTGATTATGAAACACTTTCCAAATCTAATTTTATTTAAACATATCTAAAATGCAATACATTCAATGGTAATATTTTTAAAATTATCACAATACTGCAATAATTAATTATATTTGAAAATTTAAGACTTCATCGAAAAAAACGGATTCAAGTGACGTCATCGAAATATAAATCGCCTGGCTCTCTGTGTAAAAGCAGTAAATATTTCATTCATACATTTTGTTTCATTTACAGTACTACAATAATTTATTCTACTTAAAAACTTAAAACCATGGAGGTAAAAATGATTTAACTCTATGCATAAAACTTCATCGAAAAAGTCTGCCATTAAATCGTCTGCTTCTCTATGTAAAGTCAATGAATATTTCATTCATATCATCTATATTGCAGATTCCAGAACAAAATAATTTTGCGTTAAAGAAATACAGCAATTCTTATACAACTCATCCTACATATTTTGCTGTTTACATTTTACGTAAATGAAAAATAGGCTTCGTTGTAGAAATAATCAAATTTGGATGATCATTTAAACTCAAATATATTGTAATTGCGTTGTTTCAGTATATAGATGCACAGAATTTAAGCAAAAATAAAGCGGTTTTATGAAGGATAAAACACTCAATATGAATTAAAAAGAACATTAAAAATCATGATTTTGAGACAAGATGGATGGGATGCCATATTTCATTTTGAAGTGGGTCACGTGATCTTTTCATATCATGGTCACGTGATCGCTTCATATAAGAGGAGTAATTATTATTTTAATTTTTATTTCATAAACTACTGAGTATATTTTGCTGACATTTTTTTATATATTTTATGGGTTAATTTGAATATTTCCTAAAACTTTTGAAGCAATTTGGGAATTTTAAATTCGCTTTAAAATGTTTGAAAAAGTAGATCCCATAGGGTTCAATGTATTTCATTTTTTCAACCCGGATTCAATACAAAACTAATTGGGTGATATTATTCATTTATATTCCCATAGGTCCCAGAGACCGTCTGAACAACATACTAAAATTTAATTTTGATAAAGCCATTTTTACGGCAGTTATCGTGCTAACGGACAGACAGACAGAAGAAACAAAGTCATAAACACTTTTCAACTATGTTGTAAAGTGTTAAATGAGAGGCATACAAGTATTAAAATATCTTAAAATAAGAACTAACGTAGTAAAGGAATTTTCTATATTTGTATATTTTTAGTCAAAATTGTTTTAATAAAATTTTCAGTTAAAAATAAAATGTTTTACCGTGCAAAATCATTTTTTATAAAATGTTATACATTATTTAATAAAAATATGCCTCATTTTTATCCCTTTACAACATAGTTGAAAAGTGTTTATGACTTTGTTCATTCTGTCTGTCTGTCTGTCTGTCCGTTAGCACGATAACTTCCGTAAAAATGACTTTATCAAAATGAAATTTTAGTATGTTGTTGAGACGGTCTGTGGGACCTATGGGAATATAAATGAATAATATCTCCCAATTAGTTTTGGATTGAAACCGGGTTGAAAAAATGAAATACATTGAATCCTATGGGACCTAATTTTTCAAACATTTTTTAAGCAAATTTAAAATTCACAAATTGCTTCGAAAATTTTAGGAAATATTCAAATTATCCCATAAAATATATAAAAAAAATTCAGCAAAATATATTCAGTAGTTTTTAAATAAAAATTAAAATAATAATCACACTCTTTATATGAAGAGATCACATGACCCACTTCAAAATAAAATACGGCATCCATCTTGTGTCAAAATTGTGATTTTTAAAGTTCTTTTTAATTCGTATTTAGTGTTGTATTTGTCCTAAAACCGCTTTACTTTTGTTGAAATTCTGAACATCTACATACTGAAACAACGCAATTACAATATATGAGTTTAAATGATCATCAAACTTTATTATTCCTACAACGAAACCTAATTTTTACTTATGGAGAATGTAAACACCAAAAGATATTGAATGAGTTGTATAAGAATTACTGCATTTCTTTAACGCAAAATTATTTAGCTCATGGTATCTGCAATATAGCTGATATGAATGAAGCATTCATTAATTTTACACAGAGATATTTTTGTTTTCGATGAAGTTTTCAAATATAAGAAATTATTGTAGTATTATGATAATTTTAAAAATATTACAGAGGAATGTATCGCAATTTAGAGATGCTTAAATAAAATTGCATTGAAGTTCGAAAGTGTTTCATAATCAATGCTTTATGCATGATTGATCTTTCTTGTTATATCTATTATAGATTTTATTACAACTACAAAATAATGTGATTTTGATAATACAATAAAAGATGGTGGAGCTTGTCTGAAAATAGTTACATTTCTGTCATTATTGGAGTTTTAAAACGTGGCTTTTATGTTCTCACTTGAAGGTAAACTTATTGTTTGTTCACACCTCCTTTGAAAGAAAATTGCAAATGTTAACATTTCTTCTTTCTTCCCAAAATGATCAAAAAAAACAATTGTGAATTTTTATATTTCATTCTTTTTTTATTTTTCTGGAAGATATTTAACACCTTCCCAGTACACTCTTTTCTTCTCCTCTTGGAGGTGTTGTACCTTATTGATTAAGAACTCCTTTAATAGGCATGTATCTCTTAAAATGAAGCAAAGGAAAATCTCACGGCTACGAGGCAGTCTTGTTTACCACTTTCGCAACATGAATGACCCTGACAAATATTTTCTTTTTTTACAACTTCCCTCTTGTTAAATTTGATTTGAAGCTTACTGGATAGCTAATGAAAGGGTGTGTGAAAATAGCAACAGAATTTCATAATGGAATATTTTTTGCTTACAAGTGACCTTTAGCCGTCCTTTAAATAAGCAGTAATGAAACAATGTTTTAAAAACGTTTTGGTGCGCGTTAACTGGCAAAACGTGATCCAAATTTGTTCAATAATGGTTCTATGTAAAAGATAATAACGATGGTAAAGATAATTTCAATCAACCATTGTTGCGAAAGTCTATTTGACTCTTTATTTCTAAGCTCATCGAATTTATTAATTATTATAATTACGATTTTTATGCCATTTACTTCACAGTGAGCCTGTACTTTTGAAATGCGTGTATGAAGTGTAAGAAAGGAGAAGAGTAAGCCTGCATCGAAAACGTTCTATTTAAGTTATATTAATATCCGATATTGGCTAGACAATAATAGTATAAAATAGCTGTGATGCATTTACGGAGATGTTAAAAACAAAAGTCAGATTTTTAGTGTAATCAACAAGTAGCTGGTCACATCTAGGAAAACTACATTTCCGTGAAAAAGAATTTGTTAAAAACATTTCATCGTATTAGCAAGATCAACAAAGACAGCCAATAAACCTGGCACATACAACTCGTTAATACTTCGTGATCAGATTGATGTCTATAACTTGAAAACTGCAACTATCTACATAGCAACTACCTACGAATTCTTAACTATTATTGGTCTTGAAAATATTTATTTTACAACATATATTCCTTTGCTGACGAGAAACCGGAATGGTTGAAAAAGTTCCCATTGAATAGCATTCATATCGAATAGTATTGTTTTGTTACTGGGGAGCTTACGAGTAGAGCCTCCAGTTGCACAATAGGGTCTGATTAACGCACAGGCCTCTGGGACCGCGGTTCTACGACCCCCCCCCCCCCAATTTTAAGTGACCCCTAAATTTAACATGTGATAAGAAATTTAAGCAGAAATATATTTTATTTCATTTAAAATTTTTAATATTAGTTTTTATTTTAAATTATAAAATATGTGAATAATTTTAAATATTACGCATCCGATAAAGTCACTTTGGAATAAAAAGTTTAGAACTTTTCAGCAGGTAGAAAATGGCCTTCGTGGTTATGAACCTGACCCTCCCCCCCCCCCAAAAAAAAAATGTTATATGCTGATGTTTTGCATGTGCTTGGTATGTCGTGAGTGTATGGGGATCACTAATTAACACCAGGCAGGTCCTGGACCCCAGTTTAAATTGATCAGGCCTTTGCACAAGTACTCCTAGGGTTGTTTAAAATGTATACCGGTTTTCTACATTGCAAATAACTAATTTATGCAGAAAGGTATCAACTCTTGCATTCAGACTTTTGAACCTTGAAACTAATAATTCTTGCCAGTGATACAAGATGACCTTGTTAAAAATTATCGTCTTTTAAAAAGTAGCTCCAGCCGTCGAAATTTAGGGCAGTAAATTATCCTTCGGTATTATATTTCATTAAAATATTAGATTAGTTTAATTGTTAAAGAACTAGCAGAGGGTTCTGGGTCAATTCAGTTTTGAATTTTCTCTGTCTTAAATGTTCTTTTTTATCAAAATTCAGCCCCTTCATACTCACGAATCTTCAGAATTTGCATATTTTCCCTATAGCTACTATATATGCTCGGTGTTAAACTCAATATGAAAAGATAGCTGAAACTTTTTAAGAAGTTTTAATAACATTTCTTTGCTGTTACTGTCTTAAGAAATTCTAAAAGTTTGAATAAATTTGATAACAATGAATTGAACAAAATTTGAAAGTTCTATAAGTGTCTATATTGTTTATTTATTTGATCTACTTATACTCGATCTTGCATTTCAAAATATAATAACTTAAGTGATATATGAACCCTTTATATATATATACAATTAAACAAAATGCTCCTTGTAGTATCTTTATCTACGGTCATTTTTTACACCATGCTGCGCATCTTTGTTATATTTATAGCATCTTCCACTTGCACAAAGTCTTTTTGCCGTCATTGACAGCTTGTTAAGAACCCAATTAAAGAGATCCATTCTTCGCGACGGACAGTCCGCAAATAGAACTCGACATGAGGTCCAGTCTTCTTTCCTCATGCAATTAATGGATCTGCTCGGACAATGCAAAGAGACATTTTAAAAATGGCGCTCTGCCCATTCATTTGTTCATTTTTTGAACTCGTTGACAGTTCTCTTCCCGCATCGCCAAACGGTTTCGGATTAAGCCACCCGTAACTATGGCAACGAAATGAAAAGTTGAATCTCGTTTTTTAAAAACGAAACTTCGGAACGTCACAGTTGGATTCATGTTGACACATTTATCGCTATTTTGGCGGGATTCCTGTGCATTTTAAAATTAAATTTGAATATATCATTTGAATTGCTCTATACAGAAAGAGCTTCCGTCTATCTTTTTCTAAAATACAGATAGCAATGGTTTCGTATGTTTGAAGATCGATGTATGTATGAAGAACTTCCATTCAATATCTAGCTAGGACAGACAGAGAGGGAATTTGCTCCTGTTCCATCCAAGAAGAATGAGCTTAAGTTTGGAAGTGGTAAATCTGCATATGATTGAAGGCTCAAGTACAACTGATGTATTTGATCCTTCTATCAGTAAGCACTGTACCTGACTTGGTGACGAAGACTCATAACGTCATTGAAATAAGTGCAGTCACCTAAATGATGTTATATTGATTGTGACTACATTTTATAGTTTCGTGCAGAAAGAGCTTCCAGTCTACATGCTTAAATTTTTTATATATTCTAAACTCTACATTAACTGCGCATTCTGTCACACATATAAAAAAATATTCAAATTTATTTCTAAACGTAATGGAATATTTTCAGAATGAAACACTGCATTTTATAGTTCCATGCAGAAAAGGACTTCAGTCCAAAAGCTTTAATATTTTCTATATAGCTTAAACTCTGTACATTAAAATTCATAATTATCTCAGAAAACTTTTTACACTAGACTAAAATTGCAATATTTTTCAGGGTTTTTTATGAACATTTGAAATACGTTGAGCAGTTTTTTCCCAGCTTTCTCCAAAAAGGAATTTTCAGGATTGAAGCGCTTTCTGTTTGAAGCTATTCATTTTAAACTGTTTATACTCAAATTGAATTTTATGCATATGCACTGATATGAAACAAATTTTTATGAAAAAAATTATATACATTTTCTATGATATTTATTTTTTTCGACAATATTATTTATTTAATATATTTTCTGTAAAAAATTATTGGTGATATAATTAAGCAAAAAGTTTAGAGATATCTAAATTAAATTTTTATACGATCATAATGGTAATTACTATTATTATATTTCCTTAATTACTTGAACGGTTCTTATTCCAGTACATATCTGTGACACTAATACTGTTATAATATTTGTTTTTCTTTGAACATTCTGATTGGTGAAATTGTTCCAAAACTTAGCAATTATCAGTATTTGTATTGCAGCCCGTTTTTTTTTTTTTAACGAACGATTATACAATATATTTTTAAAGAATATTTATTTTGCAACTTCAAAGCAGTTTTTCCTAAGTTGACACAGGAAATAATTTATAAACATATTCAACAATGAACATAAGAACGAACTGAAACATAAGAACGAATGCATCTACACTGTAAAATTTTATGGGTAGATACATTGAGCGAACAACAAGATGATAGATTTAGTAATTCAATTAGAATTGAAATTATTTGAATTTTAAGGTTTTCATAGCGTTATTTTCTATGGAAAACAATGATCATTCTCGGATCAATGTTGCTTGTATATTGTCTACCGGAGAAATTGACATATAAACTCTACCATGGATGAGAGTAGATCAAAATAGTTTATACTAAAGCAGGTAAGCCAACTGCATCCAATTCTTTCCTTCGACTAATCTTTTGCCAATTTGAATAAAAAATATTTAAATAATTTTTACGAGGATATTTTAAAAGAAGAACTAGGATCAAATCTAAACCAGATACTAATTTTTTCTCCTAATAATGATCGTGAAACAAGTGGAGCCACACACTATGGATTATGGATGTATGAGAAGACTTCAGATATAATCTTACTTATGAATTAAATAAATTGTTATATTGTTGTAAGTTATTGAATGATATATTTAGTAGTAAAGTTTAAATATTTTACAGAGATGCAATATTCTAAATTACTCAATGTTAAGTTTTGGGGAGGAGATTTTTTTTAAATAGAAGTTCGTTATATCACATAAAAATTCTACTATGATTTAACGGTTATCCCAATTCAACTCATAAAATTTACTATCTTTCAATTTCCGGATTGAAGATCCTACTATAGTATAGAATTAACCATTTTCATCTGCGCTTTGCATGGGCAAAATGAATCATTGCTACTGAACGTGATACCTACATACTTTATAAAAGTTCTGAATATCAACAACCTTTTCAAATTTAAGCATAAAAATGGTGCGCATTCTACAGTTCCATTAATACGTAAATTGCGATATGTAAAGCCGTATTTTATCTCGCATCCCTGTATGCTACCTTAACTTCAACATTTTAAAATATTTTAAGCTGAAAAAAAATTAATTAAAGCATTATATTTTAATAGTTTGATTTGAAGATTAGAAAACAAACGACATTTCAGTATTTGAAACGTAATTCGGTTACCAAAGTTGCCATAAGTAAATCAAAAACTATAAATAAATTTATTAATAAAATATAATAAAAAAATCGTCTGCTGTAACTATAAATAAAAATATATCAAGAAGAGTTGATTGCGTAAAAATAGAGTTAATTGAGAAAATTTTGGATATATTTTTTTCTGTGCATGACGGTATTTATATGTTTAGCCGTTATCGAGTTTAGTAGAAAAATTTCCATTTTCAATTTTTCTAAATTTCCGTTTTTAATTTTTTTAAATTTCCGTTTTTTCTAAATTTTCCAACAAATTTCCAAGATTTTAGATTTTTCTCACAACTTATAGGTCAGATCCTACGAGTATGCAAGGTTTCCAAGTTTCTACCTTCAACAATTTGGGCTATGTAAATCACCCCTTAGTCAGCTAGTCTCAGTGTATGATACAGATAAGTTGAATTATTTTTACGAACTTTCTCTCAATGCTTAGCCATTTTATTGGCGTCGAGCTCCACCGAGCAATGCCAATTTCGGTCAATCGCCTACGGATGACCAGCTATTCCTTCCGATACCTCCATTTATTGAACTCCGCAGCGTCACCTCTCAGTTCCCAGTGCTCCACTTGGAGATTTAAGTCCGCAAAAAGGAGCTTTCAGCAGTGGCGTGGCGCGCTTGGCGACGATTGGCACCCTCCACCCAGTAACCCTGATCCCAGGCGAGGCGGAACTAAGGGCGGCCCACAAACAGAGCGGAACGGGCACGGGTCCAGAACTGAGTCAAGATGGCCAGGACACCGTCCAAGATGTAAAGAAATGCCTAAGTGTGTTGTTATTATATTAGAGATTGTTTGAGAGGAGTTTCAAGTGAAAAGGAAATGTAGGGAAAACCCCTCTTTAGTACGCTTTACAAAAATGAGTCATCCAGAGGAATGGAAAAGATCAATTCTAAATTTGATTTGGATCTGTATTTATCTTGTTCAGTTATTTTAACGTTATATAACATTAAAATGATAATTAATAACGTTCATTATCGTTAAAATAACGTATTACTAACATTCATTATCGTTGAAATAACGTATTAATAACGTTCATTATCGTTAAAATAACGTTCATTATCGTTAGAATAACGTTTTAATAACGTTCATTATCGTCAAAAACAACGTATTAATAGCTTTCATTATCGTTAAAGTAACGTATTAATAACTTTCATATAGCGTTATTAATGAATAACGTTAAAAGACTAAAAGTTATTTTAACGTTTTGTCATTTTCGAAGAAACGCCGAGCATGTTTCTTTGAAATCATGCTTGGCGATATTTTTTAAATAAAGTCCTCCGAGAAAAGATTCTTCCTTTACATTCATTGATCAATTGTGTTCTTTATCTTTCCTCCTCTGTCAAGGACACACGGTATATAAGAATTGTATATATTTGTTAAAAATAATATAAAGTGTGAAATGAATAGATGTTTAAAACAAGCAATGATTGTATATTTAAGCTATTTTCATCTGGCTGAGCAATTCAAATTAAAGTTAGCTCTCCACTCTTGAAAATGAATAATGAGTAAAATTGAAGCGCTATGATCGGGGAAAAGAAATAAAAAAATAACATTCCAAAATAAAAACTGTTTTAATGTCGCAAAATACGTCAAAACTTGGTATATTTAACGTCTTAAGGCCTACTCAAACTTTCAATGAATCTCCCTATAATGTGTGTATTCATCTCTTTATTTTTCAAGAAATGTAAGGTACGCTTTCATGGTAAAAACTTACATAAATTATACCTCTTTATTATTAAACGCAGTTAATGAACTGCGACTTAATGATTCAGTGACATGCAGTAAAATTACACACAATCAAGCACTTTATGGGCAATAACATTAAACTCCATCCATAAAAGACAAACTGTTTTGCCACTGGGTGATATCAAAACACCGAGATGTCTAATCGAAGATAGATTTATAGTGTCCAAAACAATGAGTGAAAACTTGGAGGAAAAATAAAAAACAAATTCACCGCTTCGTTAGCTTAGAAATCGACAAGATCCGATTGGACGCCACGCTTCGAAATAGCATCATAACTAAACTTTTCCTCGTGGACCATCGTCCGGCGATGCAATAGAAAAATCCTTATTGTCCGGCATCCTTAATTGGCATGCATTGTCTCATTTCATACTTATTTATTTATCTTCTTGTGCGCTATGACTAATGCCAATTACGAGAGTGTTACACACGCACAGGAAGTATTATAGAAGTCTGTTTGGCAACGCGGCCCAGGCAATTAACGACTATTAACCAAAGAAAAAAGGACTTTCTTTTGTCTCGGGCGGCTTCCATTGTGCAGAGCAACGATTACTAAATACCTTTAAACGTCCCGATGGGTCAGCCTTGGGTGGGGTAGGGATACTCGTGCGCATTGGGATACTTTGAAGAGGGTGTGTGGTTTGTATGTCACTTGGCTTTTGTCGTGACTTGGGCAAGGTGGTCACCTTGTCCTACTGCAACAGTGACAGATGGGGGCCTTAAACAAGATTTCAGAAGAAATTCTGAACAGCCCTTTGAATAATGGCATTAAAATACTTTGTTTCTGGAGCAGAGGTTATCAGTCAAACAGATTTGAAGAGTTATTAAGTAACTCCGACATCTGGAGAAAGTATGCAGACACAATTATGCTTTTTAACATGGTAACCTAATAAATCATGGTTTCTGTGTCTTGCTGGCATGTTATTATTGACATATTAAACGAAGCTAATGGGCAATCTATTTTGTCGTTTTATTCGTGACAACTCCTATGTTCAAAGTCGATTTTATACCCTAGAGCCATCGAATGTTTGCACAATTTTCCAATTCCCCCGGAAAATGCATCGTGAAATTTTTATTTAATCCAACTATGGCAAACTATACTCAACTTTAAAAAAAAATCATTTTATTCGTTGTCAATTCTCAAGAAAAGCATTGTCAGTTCATAAATAGTGTTCATCTGGTTATGGAACAAAAAGAGATATAATTGTCTTCATTCGAGTATGTGCAAGCAATGTATAGATATTGAGAATATATAGATGTTATATTGATGTTCTTCACATTTAGAAAAGAAAGAAAACATCGCAGTTGGCAATAATCTTTGTCTTAACGTCCACGCCAAGTGGATGTTTATCAGTTCCTTTATCTCGTTTGGTTAAAAATATCCTAGTAGTTGCGGTATTTCAAGCGACACTAAATTAATAAACTAAAACTATAAACGATTTTTGCCTGGATTCTTAAACCAGAAGATTTATAAGAATGCCGATTTTTTTTACAAGTGGATACTTACACAGTCGTGTCTAATATGCATTATAATTACCCAAGTTCTCCTATTTAAAAGCATGTCAAATGAAAAGAATTTGTCTTGAACAAAATTTATTCCATAATTTAAAAGTAAGGCATGAAATTTTAAAATGTATTTCTTAAAGTCATTTTTATTTTAAATAAAGTTATTTTTAGAAAGTTTAGAAATCTACACATATGAGTACAATAGCTAGCTATACATATGTGAAATATCATTTGCTTCAAAAGGCCTGGGCTTACCTTGGCGCTATATGTTATCCAGTGCTGTTTTTTTTGTCCCAAAAAGTTCCATCTACAACGGACAGCATTATTGGCGCCATCGTTAAATCCTCCCTATTAACTTTATAGTGATTATAGCAGATGGGCATGTTACTCTATCCAAATTATTGTTTCCGGTGTTAAGATTTTCGAAGAACAGAAGCCCACTGATCCATTCTTTCCAGACTTTGCGTGCCATTTTTTTTTCTTTCGTAGCATTTTTTTTATATTGGTTCTTTCTTTTTTAGCATTCACACTTGACCTTGACGATATTAGAATCACTTTCGGATCATTTCACCGATGTTTCCTTTTGTATTTTGATTGCTGCTGTTTATGTAGGAAAATACAGTGGAGTATTTTTCTTTCACCATTAAACAATATATATATTTCTTGGAAATGAACGGGGGTACGGTAATAATTAAAGATTGGGCAGCATATTTATTGAATATTTAAGGCTCTTAAAGTCATATTTTGTAGATTATATTTTCTGTAGTGATAGCGTGTGAAATAGATGGAGGTTTGCGAACATCGATATATGAATACGGAGAAACTACGATCTAAGGTAGACCTAACGTAAGCCTAGAACTAACATATCAGTGCAATATTACATTCCCCACATGATGTTGAATCAGTATTCTGTTGTATTTGACAGATATGAGATCCATAAATATCTAAAAATTATGGAACAGGGGTTTAGAGTTTCTAAAATACAGGGTAGGGCCACTCATAAGGGATGGGAACAGACATCGCTGCAGCCGAAATTTTCTTTTTAAGGCTTGATGATATAACATAAAAAATTCACAAAAAAAAAAAGAAAATCAAATATGGAAGGGGGGGGGGGCGCAATTCTGTGGGCGGCCCTGTACAGGGTTCCTGGGGAGGTCCTTAAGCACCCCAATAACTTTGAATCGAGTGAAACTGATTGCAGCGCCCCTAACGGATAATTTAAAAAGTTGGGAAAAAGAACTCGCCAACAAAGCGAGATAGACAAAAAAAGCCTATTACAAAGTTGTACAGCATTATCTAATTCGCAAGAATCGACAATAAAACTGTTACATAAGGCATTTATTTGACACAATAGGATCATTGGAGTATGGATTTCCTATTCAGGAATGCTGAGATAAACAACACTAACATGCATAAGACACTAATATACCGCCTGTTCAAAATGCCCTTTGGCAGCAACAATACAGATTTGAATTCGAGAAAGAATATGACCGCGTACTTTGACAAGCATTGCAGGTGTCACTGTGTTGCAGGCTCTGATGGTATGACACATTTATAGCCTACCTTATACGCATTTTGCTCGTTCCTGGTGACGTTAGGCACTCGGGGACAGACGTTAGACACTCAGGGAGGGATTAAATCGAAAATCCGTTACGTTCTGTCCCATAGTTGATTTTATAAATGTGCAAAGATTCAGCCTTCTGGGTCACCGAAACAGGGGCTTCTGGAAAGTCTGAAAAGACTTTTTGAAACCCTCCATTTTCTTTATCTCCAGGGAGAAATCGAAAATCCGGCAGTATTGGTTTCTGTCCGTTGATCGACACTATAAGAGTGCAAGGATTCAATCTTCTCGGTCACCGATCAGATTTTGAAGGGCCTGGAATGTTATTACTACGTTAGACAATTACTATATACATTTTGTCACGTACCCCTTTGAACTTTTTCATGTACTCTCAGGAAAACGTTCACCACAACTTGGGGAACAATCACATAAGTTTATCAATTTCAAACAGCATTATAGTAGCCATCTTACTTCATGCTGTTGACACTATACCACTATGCGTAGTAGGGAATTGAGAAAAGAGAAAAGGGGCTTAAGCTAAATCAATTACCAAGCATCAATAGCTTCAGCTAATGGATGAGACATAAATCTCTTATCAATGGGCACTGATTAACGAACCCAGATCAACCTGACATAAAAAATACAGATCATCATAATTCCTTTACCAAATTATATATAATACACAAGTGCCAACCAGAAAAATAATAAAACAAAAATTATTATCTAGACTAATCCATTTTTTCATAATTAGAAGAAAAGAGAAACGCGCTTCGTATCGTTAATCGAAGCCATACTTCATTTCCAATCAATACCCAAACTGCTTATCGGGCAGCGAGAAAATGAGTAAGAAAAGAAAAGTAAAACCAAAACATAAGGATGTATGCATTCGGTAATTTGATCCCAACCCTTTCTTTGCTCCATATTCGAAGCGTTTAAAAAACAAGTGGCGACCCCTTTCTCTCCACTCTCAATAGAGTCCGAAAGGGCCCCCGGAGGCAGGGAGGGGGGCCCTTGCCAAAGGGCCCGATGGCCCCATTGATGATGACGATGATCTCTGACGCCACACCTGCACCCCAGGCATCATTTATTCAGGTGACAAGGGATTTTGTAGGGAATTTTATTAGCGTGCTTAACGATAGGGAAATGACTTTAATGGGTTCGATATTGCTGGAGTTACGTTTTCAGTTTAAACGTAATTTAATAGTTTGACTGGCGAATAGCTATCTAAGGATAAGAGTAGAATCGACGGGGTAAACTCAATGGGATGTGAAATATAATTCGATTTAACTATTAAGTGACTGAGTCACACAAAAAAAAAAATTAAAGAAAAGAAGACACCAAAAATGTGCATTGTGTTTTTAAAGATAAATATCTCGGGCAACATAAGATAATGTCTCTAAGTAAGAGAGCACTAAAAAAGTTGTTAATGGCACCGGGTTTACTAATATAGTTCATATGATAATATAGTAAGCACTAGAACAGCTATTAATGGCTACAGTTTTACTAGTGTAGATAGCGATACGATAATGATAAGATAATGTCTCTAAGAAAGAAAACACTAAAAAAGATGTCAATGTCTTTACTTGTTTAGTTCATATTGCTGATAAACTGCAGAATGTTTGCTGAAATTTTGAACATTATAAAAGAATCCGGTGTTCAGTTTTTTTTTTCTATTTATTTTCCAGCTTGAATATCCAATCTTAAGATAACTTTCCCATATATATTTATATAAATATTTTATCACATTTAAATATGAGACTTGCATTCAGAAATAAGCACAAACTTGTTCTTATTTGTTTTCATTTTATTTATATACTTATTTTTAGTTTATAGAACTTTTTTAACAAGAATTGCATCTGACTTGCTTCAATGTTTTAAATAACATAGTATTATGCCTGCAAACAATTATTTTTACTCTAATGAGTAGTTTTGTTTTATAAAATCAGATAAGAACTAGAATTTCAGGAATTTGTTATTCAAATATTAAAAAAGTTATCTTAATATTTATTGAACTGCAACGAGAATCCAAGCGTTTCGAATGTATTTAAATAATTTAAATACTTCTCGAATTTCTTGAATATTTATAAAGTAGTTATCTCGTTTAAATATTTCATTTTTAAATTCAGAATAGTTTTAAATTTTTTAATGTTTTTATCTCTTTAATAATTAATTTCTAGCTTTTAAAAATTATTTTAAATGCATTAAAGTGATAAAAGTTGTTTTAAAATAAAAATTTCAACACTTACAGATGTTTAATTCCAGCCGATGACATTCAACCAGTTTTATTCTGTGAAACCTCTTTTTAAAATGACATGTGAATTAGTTACATTTTGGACAAATAATTAACAATTTAATTCTTCAGGACAGAAAGTACTAATTAAAAAAAATTTAGCAATCTACAAACAATTTAAGCTACTGTTACAAAATATCGCTAAAAATACAAATAAATACGGAAAAAATTTGCTAGATCGATACCAGAATTTTACTTTTATTTATTCATTTATTTATTTATTTAATATCTTACATAAGCATCAATATAAACAAGCAGGAACATCTCACGTTTAATCATAGGGATTTTTTTACTATTTTAGGGAAAATTGCGTCCTCATTAACCCCGTACGGAATTAACCTGATTATTGGCAGGTACTTCTTTAGTGTAACATCGCGGTCTAATAGGGAAGATAGCAGGAAAAGATTCATCCGTCATTACAAAGAGATCACTTCGAAAAGAAGAGGCAATAGAAGGGTCAGAGCCCTTTCTTGAAAATCGAACTCCTTGCCAATGAGTTCAAACCATGTATGGTTGACATGGAACAAATACCTTTTCATTATTTTGTTTTGCATAATAAAGAGAGCGAAAGGGATAATTAAATATCAGAAAGACTTGGAAAACATTTTAGAAGAAATCTGACGTGGGACAGCATGTGTGACTTTCCTTTATCATTGTAAAATAATAAAATATCTAATGTAGACCGCACATGACATTTCCTGCTCGATTTATTTATTTATATACATAAATTTTAGCTATCGCAAAAGGATCATACGGAATGGATACTAATTACATCGAAATTTAAATTTCTATAAAAAAAATTATATTTATTTTGGCGACATGGTGTATTTTAAAATGTCTCCAAATCGACAACATTTCAAAAGCTATTATTACGAGAACAATATAAAAAGCGCCCTTGAATTAAATTATAAATAGTTTTAATACTAGGGAGATCTACCCACTGCTACCTACGCTCGCCATTTGCCCTACTCGGAGGTGCTCGCTGAGCTCGCTTCGCCACCTGTTTCAAGCCAAAGTTTAAATCGAAAAACAATTTATTTTAGCGTGTTCCCCTACCATTTCTCCACAAATGTACCAAATTTCATATGTTTGTATACTATGAATTTTGCGATATCAGACAGAAATATTCGAGGGATACGTCCATACAAAAGAAAATCTTTCACTGCAGAAGTGCATAAAAAGCAGAATAACTCATAAACTACATCGAAATTTAAAAAAGGGGCTCCGTCCTTCAAAAATTCAGCTATGTAGATACATACCTGTAAAAATTCGTGGTCTTGGTATTGCTGGTCTGGCTAGGACGCCAACTTGCAGTTCAAATATTTTGACTTTGATTTTGACATTAAATATGTCTTGAACTAACATTTAAATTGAAAAACTGTTAATTTCAGCATGTTTCCCAAATATTTTTCTACAAGTGCACTAAATGTTATATTTCTGTATGCTATAGTTTTTGTAGTACGAAGTAGAGAAATTCGAGGAATTTTTCAAACAGCGGTGACTTCATCAGCAACTTTTGTTTAATATATATATATATATATATATATATATATATGCTTCCAAATTTTGAATATAGAATTTTCGTCCTCGCCATGCTACTTTCTCTATCAACAAAGTAACTTGTGAAACAGATAATTTTTATTATTTTATATTATTGTATAAAGAAAGTGTTGTTTTCCCAAAAATTAAAAAAAAAATCAAGAGGAACTTCACCTTTCAGATATTTTTTTATTCAAAAATCAAATATATTTCTTACATATTACACATTTAATCCAATAAAGATAATCTATTAACAATATTTATCACTGAAGATAACACGAACAAGCATGCATTATAGTTGATAACTTAAATGATTGTAATTCAACAATAAACTAAAATTCCCATGCATTTTTAATGCCCCACCATAATGCCCATTAATGTGCAGAATGCAATATATCGCCATTGAAGCTAACGCCTACAAATTCACTAGAAAACTTCTTTACTACCAACAAACGAAAATATACCTATCAAGTCTTATAAAAGTAAAGATTTACACTGATATAGCGCAATAAACACCTATTGCAGATATAATATCCGAATGAACGTTTAAGAACAGTCATAAATTAAATACAATCTACTTGTGGTTTCATTCCGTATGAGATGTTACGTGACAAAACTGTCAATGATGCTAGAATAAAGAGAAATCATTTGTTTGCTCTTACTGCCACCTAGTGGCATAATTCAGAAATTCGGATTTGTTTCATTGATTAATATACTTGGGGAAAAGCTAATTTGACTGTAAAAAGGTATAGGAAAACAACAAACCTATGCTAAGTTGTAACGTCTACTATTAAACGATGTCAAATAATAAAAAACAAAAACTTTGCCACATTAATCTGATGGTTTGAGTTTAAATCAAACTAAGTTTCTATAATTGAAAATCAAAATTATATTCATGTATTTTATATTGCAAGAAATATATATATAATTAATACCAATTAAAAATAATAATAAGTAGTTTCAATAAATATTCAAAAATGAATAAGTTACTAAACAAACATCTAGCCAATAGAAATTAATAATATTGTGCAACTTTTACCTAGATTTTAAACAATTGTACTTTTCTTACATTACATGTTTTTTATCAAGAAAAATATGCTGTTATTCAAAAAATTACTCAAACCACTTCTAGATATTTTTTTATGACCAACCATTGGTAATAATTAAGACCAACCATTAACATAGCCAGAAATATTTCGTAAGGGTTCAATATATTTTATTAAATATTATTATTTATTAATAACATTACTTAATAATTCATGGCAATTCATAAATTAATTATGAAATTAAGAAACAAAGAAATTATTAATTGATTTATTTAATTCCAAACGGAATTTTTTTTTCTTCCGTAATTTAAGAAACAAATATGAAGTTTAATTTTATTTCAAAACTTTAAAAGGTGATGTTTTAACCATTTACCCAAAATAAGTCTCTTTCGGCGACCTGACTGACTTCTTTTTGGGGGAAAAAAAAAATTGAAAAATATGTCTTTCTTCCCTAGACCTCGTACCCTGTGGCCCACGCAATGCCCAAGCGCGTACCCTGTGTTCGATAGATATCTTAAAAATTATTAATAATATAATAGTTCAATACAATAATTATCGTTTAAGAAAAAATTAATACAATAATTATCCCAGTCCGAATATTCAGCTTCGAAGCTGAAGCTTAAAAATCCCCATGATAAAATATTTATCCATTTAAATCCGCTGCTCTGAACGAGACACTTAACATCACTTGATGTAAATTTCTCTGGTGTAATTTTTTTTTTAAACGTCTGTCCGCGGTCTGGGAGAAAGTACTGTTTGTGTACTCTGAATAAGAAAATTATTCTTTTTTTTTTCGTTACTGATTAAAAGAAATTCCTAAAAATCAGTAAATTACTCCAGAAAAATATGTTTTAACAGTGTGAAAAGCTGATGGTTAATGGACGTCAAATTTCATGATTTTATTCTTCTTTGCAAAGTCAGAATATTAAAAAAATTAGATTCCTTCTTAAAACATGTTTTTTCTTTGATAGTTGCTGAAAATCGGAAATTTTACGAAAAAATTACGAATTTCACTCAAAGCTAATTGAAGAGACCGTTATTTTTACTGTACGTTGGTGTTAAGAACTTCGCGAAAATTTTCCCGATCGCTATGAAAGAAGCTCAATATTCTTGATTAATATTGAATAAATAAAATCTAAATCGATTTTTTTTTTTTAAATCGTCCCGAAGTATCTTGGAGTTTATCCGAAAATATTTCTGTACCAAATTTCATGATTGTACGTGCCTTTTGTTTTCCTCTACAACTCGCACAGATGGACATACATACAACTATTGTCCTTTATTAGTTTACTGTATTTAAAAGGAGAAAATAATTAATGTATAGTAGTTTAAGAATATTAGTGTGCATTCGCAGCTTTTTACCCTCAACCTTTTTGTATGTCATTGAAGCTGACCTAGGCTAAATTAAGTCATATGGAGTAGGTCTGGACCCTCACCAAGATATGTTTCTGCGTACATTTTGCTTCCGCGTACATTCTGCTTTTGCGTACATTCTGCTTTTACGTATATTCTGATTCTGCGTACGCTCTTCTTCGAAATTTAAATGGTTTACTTTTCAGAGTATTGCATGATAAGTCTGCATTAATAATCTTTCTGCAAGGTATAAGAATGAGGAATTTACTTGGCATACATTTTAAATGATAAACATATTTTATGTACTTAATTGGTAGAAGTAGGCATGTGAAAATAAAACAAATGCAAAGGTTTCTAGATTCCTTTTTGTCAAGTCAGAAATAATGTGTACACATCTAAAAATTAAATACAACTGTATAATCATTCTATCAGTAAATACCATTTCTGATATGAAGCACCCTTGAAACAATTGCAATCCCCTTATTGTTATGTCTGTGCTTCTATCAAAGAAATACTAATAATTTGTTTTCTTACAAGCAGCAGTTACAGTCATCGTAGAAAGCTGACTGTCGAATTTAAATTATCACCGACTGCCCACATAAATAAATTATTCTTAGTTTTACGAAAGCATGTTCTCTATTTTTTAAATGTAGCTGTAATTTATCAATAAGCAAATAGTAGAATTGTGAACACGTAATCATGTTAGTAATGACGCTGGAAACACGTTTATGAAAAGTGGTTGCTTTATAAGAATTTTGTTTTACTGTGGATTTTCCGCTATTTTTTATATCTTCCTTGTTAACCGCCTTACATCAACTGTCTTGATTCAGCGAAACTAGAAACGTTTTTTCCCCAACATTATTTACATATTCAGATGGAAATTCCGAAAAGCCTACGAAAAAAAAATCGCTCTTTTTTTTTAATTTATTTATACGTTTCTGTACAATGCATACGATTGAAATAGTAGACATGTGTATAATAACGAAAATTGAGCTTCCATAGATCAGAAATAATCATTTGATTTCTCGGGTTAATCCGCATTTTGTTTGTCCAGATCATCTCAGTTTCTCTCCGATTTGATTCGATTATTTCTATACTATGAGCAAAGAAATTGTGACGTTTAAGCATGCTATTAGAAATGGTAGGTATGTGCGTAATATAAAATTACACCTTCCATACATCAGAAGGATTCATTTCGGTATCGGGATTATCCAGAATTTAATTTATCCTGATCATCTCAACTCTCCTATATTTGATTTGATTAAACTTCCTAAGAAATTGGGACTTTTAAGAGCCAAATGAAATTAAATGTAATAAAAATATATCGTATTGCTCAAGGTATTGAAATGTTACACAATACTTATATCACTCGCAAAGTTAATTTCTGAAAAATGAGGTAAAAACGTTCTGAAACGTTTCAAGGTTTCAATTAGAACTCATTGGCTAACTTACCATACAATACACTAAACATGTTTTTTTTTTCCATTCTCAGTAACAACTACACTTGTTATGCACATAGGGAAGCCGGAAGCTATACTACTCATGAGCAAAAATTTTCAAGGTTTTGATTAAATTCAATTACAATAAGAAGAAACTTGTTTTTTGTTATATTTTGTGTTCCGGAAATATCAATTAAATTAGACTTTCGTGGTTAAAATTGTCAGTGGCCTTCACAATATCAGATCAATCGTTTTTCGCAATTTAATACTTTTAATGGTTTGAAAATATTTTTAGCATTACAAAATATTTGTTTCCAAGGATGTTTGATCAGCAATAGTAAACATTTAAAACCATCAAAACACCAAAATTTTAAAATTATTGAGCAGCGCATGACTTTTCCTTTATTTATTATAATGAAGACACGTCTGAAAATCTTAAGGGGGAGGGAGCTCATACAGTTCTACCTATTTATATCAATGTTCAAAACCAGCAACCAACTCCACAATATTATTATCGTCAAATTATCATCATATAAATTAGAATTTGGCTTGTAAGTTGATCCCTGCCAAGTCCAACTCCTAAGAACTGTCTTACTTTTGTTTAACACTTTTAAAGTTGACCACTTGCCCAATTCCACCAAAAACGTATGAAACCCTTTCATGGGCAACTTAGCAGGCTTCTCTGTATGCAAGATAGGATCTAAAAATTACCTGCTGCAGCAGGTGCAATGTTTCTGTCGGCGATTTCCCGAAACGCTGGCAGAATTTGATATTCGCACGTTGTTCTTCAAATGCCATTTCCGTTTTCGACGAACGCGAACGGTTACAGTTCATTGGCATGCATTGTCTGGAAAAACTCTACACTGCGGACCTGCTTTTTCCTTTTCACATCTCGCGTCACATGTGCTTCTACGCCACGGAAAAATAGTTCCCCTCTCTTCCAATCAGGATTGAAGATATCAGCACAGTCTTCGAACTTTTTGATCCTACCTTGTGTGAGTGTCGTAAATTGCTTTAGCGCGTGTCTGCAGATAGGAAGTGATCACAGATCAGACGATAAAACTTCGATGCCAAACATGAGAATCTGTTACCATTTCATCGAAGTCTTTGTTACACCATTTTCATGGTTGCCCTGGCTTAACAAAAGACTCATTAAGACCAACGGTGTCGTTTAATTGCGCAAAAGTTTGCGGAAGTTTAAAAAGTGTTTCTTGCTCATTTAGCAACGGTTACTGAACAATAGGAGTAGAGGAAAACGTTTCGTCAGGAATATAATACAATGCATCCATATTGAAAAGACGTTTATATAGAGTAGAGCTCCTTCGAATTTGTGAAACTACAGAAAGTTTTCCTCCACCTTTCAGATGTTAGATTCATCCACAGAAAGGGAAGAAGTTATATATTGAATAAGGTTATGGGTGGCGTCGCTATGTAATTATCCTGATTTTGGTGCCATACTAATTGTAACAAACGTTTCTGGTTTTCTTTGGGCAATAAATGGCAGAACTGGTGTCTTAAAAGTCCTGTTAAATATCTCATTGTATGGGCCTCTTTTAACCGTTATTTTGCAACAGGGTTAGCGACTTGAAGCTTCCTGATGGGATACTAAGCTATCATTAATACACATCTGTAAATTCTGCCCTGGGGACAATTGTTTCTAAAGAGGTGGTTTCAACTGAAATTCGAGTCAGTAGTTAGGGGGGGGGGGGGGGGTTAACCTCTCTAATTGCTGAATAACTATTTTATTGTTTAAAGGTAAAATTTTAATTGAAACGCTGTATGAAACGAATTCATAACGGTATTAACCGGTTTTATGAGACAAAAAGCAGCTTCCTTTCTCAGAAAATAACAAGAAAGATCAATCATGCATAAAGCATTGATTATGAAACACTTTCCAACTTCAATGCAATTTTATTTAAACATCTCTAAAATGCGATACATTCCTCGGTAATATTTTAAAAATTATCACAATACTACATTAATTTATTATATTTGAAATCTTAAAACTTCATCGAAAAAAATGAACTTCATTCAAATGACGGCATTGAAATATAAATTGCCTGGTTTAAACATCTCTAAAATGCGATACATTCCTCGGTAATATTTTTAAAATTATCATAATACTACAATAATTTATTATATTTGAAAACTTCATCGAAAACAAATGAAATTTATTCAAATGACGTCATCGAAATATAACACGCCTGGCTCTCTCTATAAAAGCAGCATTTCATTCATAAACATTTTTCCATTCATTTCATTCATCACAATACTATAATAATTTATTTTATTTAAAAACTTAAGACCATAGAGGTACAACTAATTAAACTCTATGCTTAAAACTTCATCGAAAAATCGTCCTTCTCTCTGTAAAATCAATGAATATTTCATTCATATCAGCTATATTGCAGACTCCATGGGCTAAATAATTTTGCTTTAAAGAAATGCAGCAATTCTTATACAACTCATTCTACATATTTTGCTGTTTACATTTAACATAAGTGAAAAGTAGACTTCGTTGTAGAAATAATCAAATTTGTATGATCATTTAAACTCAAATATATTGTAATTGCGTTGTTTCAGTATGTAGATGCACAAAATTTAAGCAAAAATAAAGCGGTTTTAGGACGGATACAACACCAAATATGAATTAAAAAGAACTTTAAAAATCACGATTTTTATACAAGATGGATGCCATATTTTATTTTGAAGTGGGTCACGTGATCTCTTCATATTTAATAATCACGTTAATTTTTATTTAAAAAACTGCTGAATATATTTTGCTGAAATTTTTTTTATATATTTTATGTGATAATTTGAATATTTCCTAAAACTTTCGAAGCAATTTCTGAATTTTTAATCCGCTTAAAAAATGTTTGAAAAATTAGGTCCCATAGGGTTCATTGTATTAACCGACAGACAGACAGAATGAACAAAGTCATAAACACTTTTCAACTTTGTTGTAAAGTGTTAAAAACAGAACTATAACGCCACCAGAAGAAAGGATGAGTTTGTCTAAAGCAATCTTTGTTGAAGCAGGTGCTTTGGTTTTACATTCTGATAAAGGACTCTGATAAAGGACTGTTTTTGTTCGCCAAAACCGGTTAATACCGTTACTTAATTGTTTTATGCTGTGCTTTAACGAAGATTTTACTTTTTAGTAATTTTTACAGCAGTTTGAGTTATTTATTTAAAACTTTTTTTATTTTTGAAGACTGTTTTATATACTTTGAAATAGATATTATGTAAATATTTTACCATTTAATGTAAATATGTTACCATTTAATTTAAATATCTTATCATTTAATGTAGATGTTTTATGATTTAATGTAAATATCTTATTTAAATATCTTACCAATGAATGTAAATACCTTTTCATTTAATGTAAATACCTTATCACTAAATGCAAATATCTTGTCATTTAAATGCATAAAAAATACATTTTTACGCCAACTTCTTATATTTATTGTCTGCATTTACAGAAACATTTTCAGACCTTGTTATAAAATGCAAATAATCGAACTTCTTCACCATGAAAAATTATTAAGATGAGAGCAGTATTTTTTCCAAAAGTGCACTATGACAATTTAAATTCTTTACACTCCAAGGAAACAAGTTTTATATGTAATTTTATACGATTCTTTGTAGATTAAAGAAGTTTATTAGATTTCTATTTTCTCTTCTTTTGATAGATAAAGGATGTGTCTCCTGAAAATTAAAGATAATATATATATTAAGCTCAACATATCGTTGAATATCTTTAAAAAAATGTTTTAAAGAAAAGTTTTTTAAAAGTTCTTCAATTCTTTCTTCAATTTTTAAAATTCTCAAGGAAATTTTCGTCACTTTCATAAATTAATAATTTTGTGTTCTTCTATCCAAAAAGTAATTTCCATTGACTTATCCTGGGTTAACTTATCTACATTATCTATAAAAGTACTAATACTGGTCTCAACTTATCTACATTATCTATAAAAGTACTAATTTAAAAATATGTTGCAATAATAAAATTTTACAAATACGTTTTACAAATACGATTTTCGCTACTTTACATTTTACAAATGCTTAAATATTTACTATTGCGTTTAAATTTATAACCAATATCGACATGTGCTTGTATTTTTATATTTCTTTCCTCTTTGAAAAAGTTATGCTATTTTTCGATCTTTCAGCAAGTCATTCAATCTACAATATTCATTCTTGTTAATATCACTGACAGTTGCGAAAAAAATGACATTAAAACAATCTACCACTCCAGAAATAAACGAAAAACATTCTTAATGTTAATATACATTTCTAACTAAAAGCATGTAATGCACATTTCATTCTGTTATTAAAAAATTTAATTCAGGAAGCAGAATATGAAATATGATTTTCATATGAAAATAAATATCAAAAATTTTAAAATAAACATGAATAATGATGAATATTTATTAACTCACAAAATTAAAAACAGAATTTTGTCGGATATATTTTGGTCTATTTAGGTTGGCGTATTAATTTATTTTATCTTATCCGCTTGGGTACCGGTAGTGAGAGAAACGGTTAAATAATAGAAAATACAGTTAGATATTTTTCAGTGGGTTGGAGATGGGATAAGATTCAATATACAATACTAGTAAATTTCATTTCCGAAATGAGTTTATTCCGGCTTCCGTAGAGATGTCAATGTGATAATTCATTACCACATTTTCGTACTTAGTCTTATAGTCTTAAGCTACTTCCATTTTACATAGATTTCATCTCTGTTTTATTGGTCTGGAATCCTTTCAGGCGTCTTGGAGACAACGTTACTAGCCAATTCAATTTAGATAACTCTTTGACGTTTCCTTTTTAAGCAAATTCCGGCTTGCGCAGAAATGTCAATATGATAATTCATATAATAATTAATAATTTCTAGGACCATAAAAATTTTTCATATTAAGCAGAATTAAACGGATTCAATTTCATTCAGATTACATCTTACTAGCATATATGAATATCACTGATAATTTGTTTCTCGTTTCCATTCAACTGAAACCAGCTCAGAAATATTGGCGCCAAACTTTCGCTCTAGACAGCCAAGATATTTGACAGCGTACACTTTCTCTGAACAATTACATTCTCTTCGTGCCTCATATTATCCGTTTATTAACCTAATAACGCACTCCCTCCTATTGTTATCTCTCTATCCATCGACTAATCTCTCTCAGTCTTGCATTCGGTCACAGTGACACGAATCCGCGGCACACGAGACAAAAATAAACGAAGTGTTAAGTGGAAGATATTGACCATCTGCTCGTCCGATATTGTCTCTTATTCTACCAATTCGCAACACTGATTTTCGAGATCCGTGAGATTTCCATAGATGCAGAAACGGATATCATAACGGTCCCTCCCCCCCTTCTTCATATACGACCAATAATAAACACAGGTGGGGGAGTTAAGCCGCATCTCCTGGAGAGTGTCACGTGATGGAGCATTTTGCGGACGAAAAGGGAAGAATTAGCTTCGATTTCTTCTCACGATTTTTTTTATTTTTCGACATCTTTTTGTGTTTCATGGATTCGCGGTCATCCGCGACCCCTTGTGCTTCCGCTTCCTCGTCTCGTTCCCTTGTTCCCAGCATCTTTTTTTCGATACTTCCCTTTCCGTGACACCCCCAAAATGATCCAATCCCCTCAATTGTGTCTCAGTAGTTGACCTTTGACCGATGAGCAAATTTTAACAGGTTGCATCATGCAGGTTTAGAAACCAGTGCGCAAACATTTTGAAATAGTAAATTGCAGAGAAAGGGGTAAGCTATTGATTATATACTCATAAAGTTTGGAAGTATTAGAACACATGTACTAAATGCTGCTGCCAAAAGCCTTCGGGTTGGTCGTGTAGTCTGGGTCTTCAACATGTACTAAATGCAAAAACTAATGACTTTTCAAAAACAAACGCAAAAACCAATTCCTTTTTCTCAACTTCTCATTGTATTTTGCTCTCCCTTTATATTAACAGTTTTGTTTCTAGCTTCTCTTGCCCTCTCGTCTCATTTATTTTTTGTATTTTTCTCTCTCCCTCTTTCTTATCCCTTTCTTTTCTTTAGACGTTTTGTTTATTCTTCGAACTTAAATTTTATCATTTCGATAAAGAAAGCAATTCGTAAACAGTGAACTCTTGCTCATATAAAACCCATAATACTAAAAAATATTGGAAATTATTAACCAGTTGCAAGTAAGAACCAATAACTATCCCTATTTCGTTTTATCTTTTTCCCTCAATTCACATCTTGTTCTCTTTTCTTTTTCTCTAGCCTTCTCTTCATCTCTTCCCTTCTCTCTCCTCATCTCCCTTCTATTATTTTTTCTTAATCTTATCATTTTATCTAATCCACCCCGCATCTGTTTCACACATCTTGCTCATCCTTCATATTGGTCTCCTTTTAATGTTCTCTCTTTCCATCTTGATTTCCCCAAGTCATATCATACCCTGCCCCAGTCTTCTTCTCCCTTAGTTTCTCTAGAATTCTCTTCACCTTGTTATTTCTTTATATAGAATCTTGCTCTCTCGTCTCTTGCGTTTCCCATAGTTATCTTTGCATTTCAATTCAATCATCTTCAATTTTTTCTCCAATTTTTTTCTTCAATTTTTTTATCTGTAATTTCTTTTCCCTATTTTTAAAATACATTTTTGGTAAATAAATTAAGTAATTAATAATTAAATTAAGTATTATAATTTTAACAAATCAGATACAGAAGTCACAAATTATATGATCTTCAAATAGAGGACATTAAACTCAATAAGATCCAACGATATCGATGTTAATTAAAATAACATTTTAAGTTCAACAACTTTTCCAAAGATGGCTACTTAATAGAATGTTCTAAACGTATTAACGAACTCCTACAAATGTAGTGCCCAACCAACCAACGCAGACACTTAGTCATCATGAATTATAAATACAAATGTAATATCATACACTTGATCTGCACTGACGAACAGGTCTCAAAAGCTCTGATAATTGATTTAAGTGATTGAAAGTATTTAATTAATTAATTTCTTGTTTTCGTAGGAAGAGGTCAAAATGTTAAATCAAAATCGATAGTTTCTCTTACTTAAAATTCCTGAATGAAGGACATTTTCCTGTAGCAGCATATCCAAGTAAAGATCTTTATCTAAAATACCTCTCTAATTGTCAAAACAGAAAGCTGAAAGATGTAATATTATTTGTTGATAATTTTCCCTTTATTAAGCTTTTCTTTATGAGAAAAAAATATACAATTTAGGTGTTAAAATTTGTACAAAAGCAATTATGATTGCTCCATCAGAGATTCAAGCATTATCCTTTTCTTCCGCTTTAAAAATGACGCATTACACCTTCATGGCATCAATGAAATATTGCATAATTTGTTGTCTGAGATCTACTTGAATGACTTTTTTTAAGTGAAAACCGATCAGACGCATACGGGAAGAGGTATCGTGCAACCCCTGCCAAAAGTGTCAAAAATTAATGTCAAAGACGATTGCAAAAGCCGCCAAGGCCACGCTCAAATAGTCAAGCTTCCGAAGATTCTGGCACAAAAAATCTCTGTTCTTTTTCCAAATTCTAATCTGAGAAGTTGGAGCCTTGAATCGCTTTTTGTGGGCCTCAAGGCAGCTAATGAGAGTCTTTAATTTCATACTTCACTGCATCCGTACCCGCTTATGAAATCGATTCTGGATACGTACAAAGGAACCAGGTGGGAGACAATGGAGTCAGCCAGATGATCCGAAAAATTGTGTAAGCAGCTTCGATATCTAAGAAATGAGCAAATAGTCCAATTATTTTCCGTGCTTCATAAATAATTTCCATGCTTCTAACACAAATGTCGCAGTTATTTTGCATGATTCTATTTAGTGAGAAAATTGGAAGAGTTTTATGAGGTCAAATAAAATGCATCGTGTCACAGAGACTAAATTTATCTTCAAAAGAGTTTCGTATGTTCATCTTCAAAAGAGTTTGCTAACTATGTGTTCGGTTTTTACCTTGCTAACTACTTAACTGCATGGAGTAGTTTTGACTATTTTGGAAATGTCAGCTAACATTACCAACAATTCGAAAAATATTGGAGAATCAGTATAAAGAAACTGAAAAATGTGGGATTTTAAGACAAACACTTTACCCTGTAAAAGCAAGAAATGGCTCAACTGATTATTCATCATTACCCGTGGATCATGGTTCTGCAATTTCTGCCACCAGGAAACCATTGTGATCAGTTCAGCCCTTTCTTACAATTATATAATGTCTTGTTACAGTTATTTCATTTTAGATATGTCGATTCACTGTTACCCTACCCTGTATATCAACAGAATTTCTAAGCAGCACTGGAGTCTACGAGATGTCGATCTTAAATAATTCAGCTGGGATATCTAGGCGGTGGGTTAAATTCACAACATCTTATGAAAATTAACTGACCAAGAGCTTTGAAAAGCAATTTTACTCTCTCTAGCTATTCAACAATGTATGGTGACAAATGGTATCCGTTTCTAAGTATCCCAAATAGCCTTATAGTTGGTTCCCTTTGTTGTATCTTTTAAAAAGTATTGTGACGGAAACTCAACACATTTTAGATTTTGGTTTCTTGTAATGGTGTCGTTTCTTGGGCATTGTAATGACGGACATTTTTTTTTCTTTTTTCAAACCTGCTTCCTGCAAATTTTAGTCAGCCAATGTTCTTGTTCTATATTTTTGCATTTTGTTGAACTTGAATCGAGAAGCGAATTAATTGCCTACATAATCAAAGAACATCACAAATATTAAAAAAAAACCACTAATTAAATAGACTGCCAATATATTACTAAAAACAAGTTTAAATTAGGAAAAAAAATCTTCAAAGTTGATTAATTCAATGAAAAGTTAAAGCCAATGTTTCAATTCTATGTTGGTGATTAAAATATATGATAAAAATTGACTTACTGTAAAATAATAAGCACAAATGACGAAAAAACCGCCAAAGGGGGCGTTCATAAAGCTAGAACTGAGCTGACATTGCAGATAGCAGAATCTATGGATTGGTTTTGAGCTTTTTTACTCGCTTTTCAGCATAGAATAACCGGTGCAGATAGAATGGCAATAAGAAAACTTGCTATGTGCCACAAATTAGCCAACTTCTGGGGAAATCAAGAAATTTAGTCATGTCATACAACCGTCATTAAATTCCATAAATATTGAGCTGAGAATGCACAAGGCTGCAATGGGTAAGTTCGTACTCACAGAACCCGACTAGAGGCATTTCAAAAACTAGGATGGCACTTCCATCGGGATCTAGCATCATCCCAAATCCATTTGGTTAAAATTTATTTGGAAAACATTTCTTTATATTTAAGCATTTAAAGTAATTACAAATTTAATAAGGATAAAATTGTTAAGGTATATTGTGATGCATTTCTATCCCAGAGCTATCTGGCTACTTGGACTTTCATAATTTGATTATATTTTCAAACTTATTTTGTATTAAACTAAAAACAGTTTTTTTTCCCGATACATGTTTGAAATTACAAAGTAAAAAAATGCACCTAATTGTAGTATTATAGATTGTAAACTAAGTGATTCAAATACAGATTTAAATTAACTTCATATTTTATACGTCCTATCAAAATAAAACAAAAATATTTTATTGAAAAAAAATGGTCTTCCAGTGTTAATGCTTATGAACTCCGTAATATGTATTATATCCATACGCAGCCGAATTATTAGTGTTACTTTATATTTAATACAATAACCGTTAACATTTTTTCCTCTCAAATTGTTTAAGAAATTCAAATATTTAAAATAACTCCCTCAAGGCATGCCATGCATATAAAGGATACAATGGCATATAAATGCTTTGCGTACCTAAACGTTTCCTACTTTCTATATGTAAATAAAATTGCACTTTTAAAAAGGAAACCAAAAATGCACGCATTCAATACATGATTATATGCAAAATTAGGACAAGTCAAAATTCGATATAAAACACTGTATTTATCTTCCTTTTCATTTTCGCTTTCTTTCAATGTGCTTCATTGAGGCACTTATAAGGAGAAAAAAAAGGAGGTAATATAACGGTAACAATTTGAATCGGAAGAAAAGATACATCCTTAGCAGGGTAGGTGGTTTTGTAAGACGGACTGACAAGTGTTACAGACCGGCGCTGGGCACAGATAGCCACCAAGGCCCCTTCAGAACACGACACGGTCCGATGGTCACAATGCAAAACTGCATCAATTTCATTTCTCACTTGTAAGTAGCAATAAATGAAAGTTTTTTTTTTTTTCTGATTCAGTGTTTAGGGAGGATGCATGTGTTACGAAGATTTTTTGAGGGATTGGAAAATGTATGATGAGCTTCGTTCGTGAAATTCACCAAATCATAAACTGAAAACATTTTCTAATTTGCCCTAGCCTGTTATTCAAACTTAGTTCAAAAGTAACACTTTTGGGAACCTTGTTACTCCAACTAAGCAACGAAGATCGATGTTGTCCAATTTGTGAACATGCTTACTTATTCATGGCTTATTCATGAAAGTTATGCACCGTGTTTTATGATACAAACATATATATATATATATATATATATATGCAATTTTTATGTGATTATATAAGTGATTTTTGCACCAAATTTCATTCGAATCGCTTCATTCGTTCGTGAGATATCGTCTCCACAGACTCACTGACAAACACTCACACACACACACACACACACATACTTTCACACACACACACAGACATCACCTCAAAAATGTTTGATTCGTGATCAGGGATGTTTGAAACGTGCTCTCCCGTCGAAAACTCGAATTCGAGTTTTCTACCCCGTCATATTACTTTCCTTATACATTATGTATATAAGGAAAGTAAAAAGATATAATTTTAATATCAATGAGCTGCTATCCTTTCATTCATATAATTCCATTCTAATATTTTGGAACATAAGTGTTAGACAGGTTTATGGAATAGATAGACTTTCTGATAAAAAAAGTATCACTATCTAAACATTAATAATAATAAAAGAATCTGTAAAATTTACCACTATCCTGGCTATTTTATTAACAGTATAATTAATAATTTCAAGTATTCTTCATCATCTAATTAACTTATTATAACCCATCATATTGTAATTAAATGCATTTTTATTAGTTGGAAATGTAAACGTTTCACGCTGTGCTTTGTTTATTATTTATTTTCTTGACTCCTTTTTCTTTCCTTCCTGACACTGCATTTCTTAAACTTTTATATGTGTTTAGCTGATTTTGGCTCGAATCTTTTCTGTCACTTGTTCATTCCGGTAACAACTACACTTATTGAATATCATAGGTTACTTCTCCATCTTTGGCACTATCTACTGATATTAAGTATCCATTTTTTATTTATGTTATGCATTCAGTATTTTTCATTCTGCATGTAGAGATAGCATATGGGCTTCACAGTAAATTACTATCGTCATATTCCGAAACAAACAATTATTTCGAGTCAATTTCGTATGAATGCCTGTTCTGACGAAAAATTCATTTCGAAATTAACCTCCAATTTCAGCCATGTGCTTCCCATATCATTTAACTTAAATGATATACACTTTTATTGATTATTATTTCAGAGTTTTAATGAATGTTATCAAAACTTAACGTTATTTATTTTTACATTTTCATTACTATATATTTTGCTTATCCAAGTTTTACCTTGAAGTTTCTAGGCATAACTCGTATATCGTTTCCCAAGTTAAATACATATCGATTTTTAATTTCTGCTCACCCCCTTTTCAGCTCAATATTCTCTTCAATCATTTCTCCTTTTCTTATCGTTTATACTATTTTGATTTTTTAAAAACAAATTTCAATAATTTTTTAAAATATATTATTTTATTAAAATAATTTTGATACAATTTGAGTTATATTTTCATAGTGTTTTTGAATTATTTATCATTAAAGCTAATGTATTCATATTCATTAGATATTATAAATAATCGGTTTTATGCTTTCTCCCTTAAAAAGCTAAGTTACTTAAAATTATTCAGCCTGTTAATATGTTATAAATATCTATAATTGTCGAGGATACTTAAGTATATTCTTAAATTAACTTCAGGTCGGACTAATTTTGTCATTATAACATTAATATATATTTATATTTGTTAGTTTACTAAAATTTTATTGGTGAATAATATTTAGCTATTTATAACATTTGCTAGTTTACTAAAATTTTATTGGTGAATAATATTTAGCTATTTATTAATTTGCTAGTTTACTAAAATTTTATTGGTGAATAATATTTAGATATTTATTATATTTGCTAGTTTACTAAAATTTTACTGGTGAATAATATTTAGCTATCTGTATAATTATTTGAATTATTTACAGTAACGTAAAGTCCAATACAACCGATTTTTGCAAAATAAAAATGTGTAACCACTCCCCCAGTTGGTGCACTACTACGACGATCGGCAAAGCCACGTGTGTTATGCAACGCACGCGACGCCACGACTTTTAATTAATAACAAAAAATATTCCTTATTATCTTTTCATTGTTTGGCGCAGCATTGCAATCGCATTATTTATCGCAGCATTCACCGTGTACCTCGCCTCAACGGGAAAGGGGCATTTTTGTTACTGACTCGTACATAAGGATTGACTAAACATAATAGGAAGATAGAATTGACAATTCTGTATTATTTTTTCCTCGAATATAAGAATCTGTTTTCCTCGTAATTAAGATTGATGGATTTCTATGACTTATAGACAGATTTCAATTTTTTTTTTTTTTTTGTCTAGATCAAACTTGAATAGAGTAAGAAAATAATTTGATGATATAGCTAAGTTGGTGATAGTTTGTTTAAAGAGACACAATACCCTGAAAATAGTCAAAATGTCTATTTTTTTTTTTTACTTTAATTTAATTTTATTTTGTTAGCTCAAATTAAAGAATGAAACAACCAACAGATGAGAATTTTAAATTGGTTTTCCTCCGTGTTCATTGTTTGTTGACTTTGATGCTTTAAAAATGCTAAAACATTTTTTTTGTACTTAAAATAGAGGTAAAATATTTTTGTACGTTTTTTTTTTAATTGTGTATTTGATAAAACTGTGCATGCATTTAACATCATGACTAAGTAGTTAATTTAAAAACAAGCAAACTAAGATAACTGTTTAGCTTTCCTCGTTTTTCCACTGTACATAATAGCAAGAAATGTATATTAAATCTAATATCAGAAGCATCTAAAAGTCCGTGCACAATTTGAAGTAATATATGCCAAGTAAAGTGAGAATAAAATGTAAAAACCCTTAAGCTGACATTTATTTAATTTTAAGTTTTATAATTTAAGTGAATTATGAAAGATAAACTTTGTGTGAATTTTAGTAAATCTCAAAATTCTTTTGTTCACTTAATGATTATACAATATTTAAAATTTCAAAAAAATAAATAAATAAAGGACCTTCTGATGATTCTTAACATATTTTTATTTTTATCTGGGTAAAAAAAATATATGTGAACCCGAGATAAAAGCATGATTTTTTCGCCAACTTACCTATACTATAAAATAATTCGCTCAAATTGCTGTCTGAAAGATCAAAAACTTCGTTCTTAACAGAATATGGCAAAAATGTAAGGGTATCAACCGATTTTAAAGACGAAAAGTGTCTTCATCAGGACAAATGAGACGGAGAAGTCAATCCAGCAAAGAACGAAAACATTTGTCTGTCAACTGTCCTGGACATTCTTGCCGGCAGTTTTTGAAACTATACATACAAAAACTAGCGATACATTAATTCAATATACATTTCTCTAGAAACAATTTTATAAGAAATGCCAGAATTTGAAACTTTGGATCATACTATAGAAATGTATTTGAGATGGTTAAGCATACGATGCCGGACTGTAATTGCAATATTAAATAATAATAATGGATCTTTATATTTGCCACTTCGCCGTTATAATTAATTTTTTCAGAATATTAACAACTTACCAACTTTTTTCACTAAACTACCGATCCCAAGTTTTATTTAAAATTTTTTAAGCATCAAAGCATGTTTAGACTTTTAAAACAGGAAAATATGATGAAATATGACACTGAACATCATATTTATGTAATATCTAATTTATATAAACATCTTATTTCACAACAAAAATGAATTATTTAAAAGTGTAGCTAAAACAATTTACTTTTCCCTAAAGAAAAGTTGACGCTCTTATTTTCAAGAAAATAGCTAAACATAGAACTTTATAAAAAGTATAAGACATTAATTTAAAATTAAATTGTATTTTCCAAACGTAAAACACTATTACGTTCAATGCTCTCCTTGGCTTAGAGGAAAAGTTCTTGAAGAACTTGCTTCGAAAATGTGGTGTAAATAAGCTTTTGAAATGCATTAACGAAGTCAAAACAATATTAAAATCTCCCTCACAAACTAAAATAAGCAGTTCGTAAAATCTAAACAATATATTAAATTAATAATGTTATTAAAGGCAAAGCTCTTGCAGTAATAGTTTTGAAAAGTTATAAACAAGGCTCGTATATTTATCAACAACGTACTTCCTGTGTGTAAACCTTTGCTCCAAAAACCGTGCTTTACACGTAACTTTCACAATCCTAACATCCCATTTGAATACTTCAAAAAGCGCTTATTTTTTATTGCAATTATGCCTTAAAGGAAGCATTACTACAGAATGTCCCATGTATATATAAAATTCCAATGTTGTTCTGTTGGTTTTTGCAGATATCCAAACGCATGACGAGGTATTATGCTTACAATTAAAATTAATGACTTTTTGATAGACAATTAATGAAATCAAATAAGTAGGCAACAGAAAAAAAATTGTAAACCATTGAGGATGTAACAAGCTGGTTAAGCTATTCTCGAGCGGATAAATACCTGACCACTGAATGATATTAACCATTATGCTGACCATAATGCTAACGACTGAATCATGAGAAACCAAGCTGCATGCAGGTATAAAGTTTATATAAAGTTTACCCTACTCGATCTTGACATGCTGCGTGATAGACTTTAGTCGTCTTCTATACGAGTATAAGGTCTCGTATAACAATAAGAAAATGATGCAGCCATAGGGTTCACGTCTACAAGTTGGAATCATGTCCCAGTGGCTCAACTCTTGGAATATTAGTTCACCAATTCCAAGATCCGCAGTTCAATTCTCGGCTGGGGCAGTGGACCTTTATAACATCTCCCAAAAGAATAAATCATGCAAGTTCGATGCAATAATGATCGAGGTAAAAAAAAAGTCCCACTTACGAATTTTCAGTTGACCCGGTGAATTATTACGCCCGTTTCAACATCACGGCTACACAGAATGTTAACCTGCATAATAAAATAAAGCAGATAATGCTAAAGTGGTTATTCAAATTGGCAGATGCACGCCGGACTTTAGAGAAAGGAGATTCTGAGGTTCACATCAACGAGAAAAAGTTGAAATCTTATCCAAGCAGCTTAAGGGAACATCAACTAGCAAATTCAAAGACCCCCAAGTTCGATCCCCTACTGAGACAGTGAGCCCTTTACACAGTTTCGCTTATCATGTTGTTGTTGAAACCCAGACCGTCCGACCTACCAGAAAGGTGTAAGGTAACTGTTTGGACGGTCGGGAAGTGCCACCCAATTTAGACCGGAACCCAGTGGGGGAGGCATCCACAGGGACCGTACCCTCCTTCCCCTACCACCAACCTCTCGTAAGGACTTTCGGACCCACATGTTTAACGTGATCGTACTCCGCATGAACACGGCGGCATTTTGGCAGTGGCTGGAATCGAACCCGGGCCTACTGAGTGCAACTCCAGCGCCCTAACCAATGGGCTACCGCGCCCCTCGCTTATCATGTGGTGCAGTTATAAGATTTTTTTCTGAAAACCGAAAGTGACATCTCCAGAACCAAAAGTGAAATTCTTGGAGAATCTCACTACATCCTCTTGAGTCTAGATGATGAATTCATATCAGTCATCATCTAAGCTACATATATCTATAGCCAATATTAAGAAATAGATGTTTCAAGTAAAAATGTAACCGGAAGTGGAAATCCTTACTAATGCATTTCCTCCAGAATATAATGTTAAGTTCATATCAAATTCAAATTTAAACTTAAATTTATTAATACAACAAGACGACACAGACAATCACAGCAAAAGACACAAAAACGTAGCATAAATTTAGAAAACAGACACAGTTTATTACAACGTAGCCTAGGGAATAGCAAGTCCATGAGTTATTATCTAAGCTCTATGTCTGGGCAATATCGAGAAATAAATATTTCGAATAAAATGAAAATTATTCGAATAAAGTGAAACAAGAAAGGGGAAAAGTTCCGGAAGTGAAAATCCATAATGAACCCCCTACTCCTCCGAATTTTGATATTGAATTTATATCAGTCACCATCATATCCTATGAAATATATCTTTCAAAGAAAACGTTTTAATAAAAACAATAGTGGCAAAACTTTTGTAACTAATGATTTTTTTGCAAAAAACAAAACTCCCTCTTCTAAGAAAAATAAAATTATTTCTAAACTTATTTATGACCTTGTTGCTGGATAAATCATGTTTGGTTGTCAGAACATAACCACTAAAACTCTCTACAGCAGGATATAATTCTCATCCCTCCTCCTCCCCCACCCCTATTCCCTTTCCAGACGAGATCACTTTTTCCCACATCCTTTATTTTTATCCACCACAAAAGCAATCCCATAGAACAAACACTAACTACTAAAGAAAAATCCAGGCTGACAAATAAACGGGAAGAACGCTTTTTGACTCTGCAGCAGGAGGAAGCCATCTTTTAAATCAAACCCATGGGGGTGTGAAAATGTGTAGGGGCAGTGGAGCGGCCCCTAATTAAGTCGATGGGGCGGTGGGAACTGTTTCTTTTTAATCGGTGGGTGGCTGCTTTTACGTCGTAATGACCCTTCAGATGATGACAATTAAGGCTTCTGTGGTTTAGATTGGAACCCCGAAATGAGGTGCTGTATACGTAATGCTAAAGTTTATCTCTAGATCGAAAACCAGATTGAAATTATTTTAAAATTTTGTTTGTAACATTCTTGTCATATAATCACTTAAAGAAATATGTGCATAAAAATATGAATTATACGAGTATTAAAGGGTGTGCATGTCCAAAACTCTGCTGAAGCATTTAATTAAAGCTAAGACTCAAATATCGATAAAATGCTTTTTGCACCTTTAAAAGTGATAAATGCCCTAAATACAGTTTTTCTAGGATTGAAGCATAAATATTTTTCCTGGCAATAAATTTAAATTTCAAGCTTCAGCGATTAGTTGGCTCTAATTAATTCTTACTTTTGTTCTCTTGTAAATGTTGTTCAATGCGTTTCAATAGCTTCCCCTAAATCAGGCATCTTTGAGATTCAACGTAGGCTGTCCATTGAATTTCGATGGATTTTCCCTCAATTAAGTGTTTTACCCTAAATCAGGTGAGGTTCAACCTATGTTGTCTAATGCATTTCAATAACTTTTCCATAAATCAGGTGTTTTTCCCTAAATCTGGTGAGGTTCAACCTATGTTGTCCAATGCATTTCAATGGCTTTTCCCTAACTCAGGTATCTTAAGGTTCAACCTCTCGCAGAAAACACATAGTAAAAAATGCTGTTATATCCAATTATAAACAGGGTTGAGAATCCTAAAGGCAACTGAATCTATTACTTTACGGTCTAAAGGAAGCGTGCAATTATTTTTTTTTTAATATCAAATTTAGTTAGATGCTCTAGGGACTCAAATATCGTTTTGGCACAGGCATCGAAATTCCTGACTATCACTCTAATCTATTAAAATATATTAAGAAAGTCGTTATGTTAATTGAATGCGTAACTATTAATCAATCAAAAGTTATTAAGATCATTTAATACAAAGACTCCGACTACCGCCCCCTTCAGATATGGTTCGGACCCTGCTGGAATTTTCTCCTATTTGCATCATACATAAAGCTATTCGTAGTAGCTCCAAACTTGAATATATTCCAAGAATGGTTAAATATATTAATTTTTACTATTTCGAAATATCTACTCAAACCCCTCTAATTTTACATGACATGATACCACGGGGTGTCACGACAGTAGCTGCTATACCGTTCTGCCTCACCGGGTCACATCCTGAGAGGGAGACAGAGAACCTTACTTCTCCTTTTTTTTTTCTCTACCTCTCTCTCCTCTCTCTCTCTCTCTATTTCCACAGCTCAACACACCCACACCTGCTGTAGGACAACTCACATTGTTTAAGGGGGGGAGCTATAAAAACCCCGTTGTTATTTTCATGGTAATTTCTTTTTTAATCTGATTGTAATTTGAGTGGCAACCGAGATTTATGGAAATTAATGGGCTGCCATCTTTACTTAAAGACATGCCGCGCGGGAGATAGTTTAAAAATATGCGCATGTTGCGCGTGGTATCTTCAAAAACTTCATACATTTTCTTTTTGCAAAAGGAAAGGGGAACAATTAAATGAAAATGAAATTATTAAAATTTATAAAACTGAAAACGAGTTGAGTAATTATTTTTAATAAAGTTAGTTAAAAGATCCAAATAGAGTACTCTAAAATGCTGTAAAATGTTCGAATATACCCTCTTAACTGTCTTAAACTACTAAAAATGACTGTTTATATAATGGAAGAAAATTTTGAATAAATCTTAAATCACTATTACAAAGTTATAAAATTTATTTATTTGTTGATAGAAGGTAGGATAATGAAGTTTTTAGAGAGAGAAGAACAAGGTAATCAAAATATCACTTAATTGCGTATGTACCTACTCACACATGTCTTACTAACATTTAAAGATCTTACTCTGCAATCCCTCGATTCGAAAATTCCTACAAAGGAACTTTGAAAATTAGATATTCTCCTCCTCCTAATTTCGAGGTAGAGGCTCATGTTGAACACCAACCAACGAATTCACCGACCATTGTTCTTCCTATCAATATATTTTCTTCATAATATTGATAATTTCATAGATCAAGGTCAACAACATAATTCAAACGCTACTCTAACAGCATTTTTTTTCACACTAATATTTATGTCACACTGACTTTGGGACGTCACAGGGCGTCGTAGTACGTCTCGGCAATGTCATATTGAGGTCACAGCGAAGTCATTTTGGTCATTTTCATGGTAATTTGTGACGTTGCATATTAACTTTCTAGTGACGTCACATTGTAATTGCCATTGTAATGTCGTCACATTGTTACGTGTTAATTAAATTGTGGAAACGTCACAGAATATAGTCACAATGAAGTTACAAAGTTACTAATACGTGACGTCGCATAGAAGTCACAAATATGATGCCACATTGTGACCAAGGTGTCACGCACCTACAACATCACTGTCACACATGTTGTTGTTGTTGAAACCCAGACCGTCCGACCTACCAGAAAGGTGTAAGGTAACTGTTTGGACGGTCGGGAAGTGCCACCCAATTCAGACCGGAACCCAGTGGGGGAGGCATCCACAGGGACCGTACCCTCCTTCCCCTACCACCAACCTCTCGGAAGGACTTACGGACCCACATGTTTAACGTGATCGTACTCCGCATGAACACGGCGGCATTTGTGGCAGCGTGCAAATCTTAGCGCGCAAACCACGGGGATACCGCACCCGAGATGGCCAACAGCACGCTGTGTTCCGAGGTGGTCACCCACCAAGTACTAACCGCGCCCGATGCTGCTTGACTTCGGTGATCTAACGAGAACCGGTGTTTTCAGCACGGTACGGCCGTTGGCCTACTGTCACACATGTGACGATCTTTGCTGTGAGGGTATTATGAAATGTTACCCAGATGCAATTTTTTAACCCCCCTCCCCCACCACCACTACCACCACCAACAACAACAACAACCCATACCTACTTCTTTATTACAACATCCATTTATGAACAAAATAAAAGAAAAAATTCTCACTTGTTCTGCTTTTTATTACCATTTTTTATGTTATATTCATTTTTTCAATTTCATATGCTCGTTAAATTCGGGGAAGCAATCATTTTGCTCGTTAAAAGTGACCAAATTAGGCATAAATTAATATTGCATCGAATAGAAAAATATATTATTTCTCGTTAAATCCGGAAACTAGCTAAATGCTAGTTCGTTATAAGCGAGTTCTACTGCATATGCGCGAGAGCGTTCATTTATGACCCGCCCAGAATTAATAAACTTCCAAGCGAAAACTGCACTATTAACTTTTATCTTCATCTAGGCTTCGCACCTGTCACTTTCCCGGTCGTGCGCTATTCTCGGGTCTCTAGAGGTCTAACCGCGTTTCCAACCAACACCGGAGGATTTCGGAAATCGCAGGTAGCGATTTGCGATGCGATAAGAGGAATTCATTTGCGAGATGCTACTACCTTGTAATTAGCAATAAACGCGGTAGATGAGGACCAAGATAGTACCTTGACACGTGGTGCGTGATACGGGGTTATAGCATTACCAGGTAGTTTGTTTGAGCACCTGGTGACCAGACCCATTCATCAGCAAATGACAAATTCGTGTCTTCATGCTTGTACTGTCACTGTTTATTGCGGACTACTCCAGTTTGTTGGCATAAACCACTCCTTGGAGAGATAATATATATATATATATCAGCTGGGAAATGATTCCTTAAATAAAATGTAAGTGTTAAAGAAATTATTACAAAAATAAAAAAAATGGTGTTGGATTTGTGTGATATATTTAAATAAATATTTAGAAGAACAATCTTCCCAATTCATTCTAACGACTTCTACAGTAAAATTTCTGAGTAAAGTTAGTCTTCGACATTTCGCTCTTAGGGCCGAATCTTACTAAAGATAATTTTTTGCGAATTTTAAACTGTCATTAGATGTAAAAGACTAGTTTTATTCGCATAATTCAAATAATTCCTGATTTAATTTAGTTATCACAGTATATGAAAAGATTTACATTTTATTTTTAATCATGTAATCTACATAAAAATGTATATAAATCGAATTCCAAACGAGAAATTTATGAGGGAACCTTTGTATGGTGGAGAATAGTGTGTGCATATGTGTATTTCATTTTTATGGCAATATTAAGCATTTCTATTCTGTTTTGCAAACTTATTTCGAACAGTCATAAGAATTTTTGGAAAAACTGGAAATGGCATATTCAGGACAAGAAATAAAAAACCTTAGTGAAGCTCTTATCCCCAATAGAATTTAATGCTAAATCAGTACCTGTCATCAATAGCTTTATCTATAGCCAATATTGGGAAATAGATGATGCTTCACAGACTTTTTTTATACCGGAAGTGGAAATCTTTAATGAACTCCCTGCCCCCCTCCTTCCCCAACTTCTAATGGAATTTAATGCTGAATTCATATCAGTCATCATCAAAGCTCCATCTGTAGCCAAACTTCCGAAATAGATGTTTCAAGAAGAAATTTTGAACCGGAAGGGGGAAAAAGAACCGGAAGTGAAACTTCCTAGTGAACCTTCCCTTACTCCATTTTCCCTTTATGATGGATTTTGATGCTGAATTCATATTAGGCATCATCTAACCTATATTTATAGCAGATCTCAAGAAATAAATGATTCAAAAGTGTACATTTTTCTTCAAACATCTCCAGAATAGAAGGAGGAAATCCTTGGCAATTTCCTTTACCCCCTCTGTTATCTGAAACTTAATTCAAATCAGCCATCATCTGAGCTCTATTTGTAGCAGACCCTGAGAAATAGATGTTTGAAGAAAAAGAAAATTCGTAAAAATAAAAAGTATGGTAAAAATTTTGCCACCAATAAAGATTTGGTAGTTATCTTATACATGAACCGCTATTTGAAAACATGCTTTCAAATACCACGAATAAAAAAACATAAACTTCTCTACATACAATACACATTTTATAACTGCAATTAAAATGAAATATCTATGTACACTTTTTTTTCCCCAAAAAAACAAAAGCTCGTCATCTTCTATACTGAATTTCCGCAATAATTATCACGGGAGGAATCACAAAACTTTCCACAAAATCATTTCTTTAAATGGACGGGCTTAATAAAGAGACAAGCGTGATAAATTTAAAGAGCAGGAAATGAACGAGACAAAAAAAAAATATTAACAAAAGTAAAAAATAAAAAATAAAATAAAAAAAAAAACGAAGAATAATTACATCTTTGACAATTAATGAATGGTAAGTGTCTTTACACAACCTAGAAAGCATCACTAGAGATCCTTACCTCATGCTGGAGGAATAAAAATCCAAATTGCATCTCCACTTTAGATACGATACGAAACCGAAAATAGGAGAAGAGGTGCATTTAAAAATGTGGATCAGTCACATCAACCCCTTTTCTCTTCAAACAATGAAGCCTCTTCATTCATAATTAATATCGAGAGTGGCGAGAGTGTCGGCTATAACTTGGGAATTTTTCGATGGCCCAAATTCGTTTCTTTTCCTATCATAGATAAACCTGAATGGAATGTAAATATGTGCACTTCAGGTCTGAAAACCAGATATCTGACGTGCAATAAAGTAAATCTTAGACGAGAAGGAATCAATTAATTTTCGAAATGTTGACATTAGAAAGAGGGATTTTTTCGGTGAAGGTGGATGTAGATAAATATATTTGAAGAGATGGGCGGCAGTTGCACAACAGGAGAAGGAATCGGTAAGTCAGCACTGATAAGATTGAGAACTAGGCATTGTGACTTGGATAAATATGAAAAGTTATAATATGATGAGGTAGATTTTGTTAGGAAAGGGCTGAAATATTCATAATTAAGAAAAAGAGAATTTTGATGGACTGATTAAGAAACCCAGGTTGTACATGTTAATCATAAAAAAATCAAATATAATAAATCCAACCAGCTCAGATATATTTATATATTGCTGGCAATTGAGGTTAGGATTTTGGCTTCGTAAAGTTTGAAAAGTTTGAAGACTTAAGAGGTAGATTTCATCAGACAAAGGCCTGAAATATTCATAATTAAAAAAAAGAGAATTTTGATGGACTGTTTAAGAAACCCAGGTTGTACATGTTGATCATAAAAAAATGAACTATAATAGATCCAACCAGCTCAGATATATTTATATATTACTGGAAATTGAGACTAGTATTTTGGCTTCGTTTTAAGTTTGAAAAGTTCGAAGACTTAAGAGGTAGATTTCATCAGACAAAGGCCAAAATATTCATACTTTAAAGAAAAATGCCTGTATAAAAACTGCATTTTTAAAAAGTATCTAACAAAACCAAGTCATATCTATGTTAAACACACGAAAATCAAGTTACACAGATTCAATAAATTATGTTTGTGTACTATGTTCAAGTTTCTAAACAGTTCATTCCTGCTTTGTTAAGTTTCAAGAATTTGAAGCTGAATCTTATTAGACAAGGACTCCAAAGTTCCGTACTTCAAAGAAGGCTTTTTTGTCATCCTTTGAATAACTATCTAAGAAACAGAATCATATTGTTTAGCATATGATAACCTGCTATATACAATCAATATTTCTTAAATTTAAGAACTGAACGTCGTGGTTTTCTTAAATTTGACAAGTGAAATGAGAATGATTTGAAGAGATAGATGTTATCAGGCAAAGGATGAAATATCTTTCAAACGAAGAAAGACTTGATAAATTATCCAAGGAAACCAAGATACAAAGAAACTCAGTTGTATAAATCCAAGTCACTCAAAGATATTTGCACATTGATAGTTTGTGAACTGAGCATTGTGACTTGTTAAGTTTCGAAATTTTGAAGCATTTTAAAGGTATCTTTTATTAGAAAGAAGTGTCCACAAATGCTCATGCTTCAAGGAATGAATGACCTAAGAACGGACACATCCATGTTAAACGTAAGAGAAACTTATTATATATATTCAATCCGTTCAAATATATGTGGACATTCCTATATTTTGTGCACTCGATATTCTGGCTTATAGATTAGGTTTCAGATTTGAAGAATTTTAGAGGTAGCTTTACCGAGGCAAAGGCTGTCGTATATTAATCGGTTGCATGTGTCCAGCGTTATTAGAGCCCCAAGTGAGACATGAGGATGAATGAGAGATAATATTATTCTCAAACTTCTGCACCTGGTCGCATAACAGACTTTTAGCATCTAGTTAAACGAATAATAGGGAAAAGTCGTAATGCGAAAGGTCGGCTAGAATATAAACAAATAAACGAGAGCTAGAACTGTAATAGAGATCATTAGTAAAAGTTTCCTCTTCTGATTTGTTTACATTGAGACACTCATTTACTCAGCAATATAACATAGAGAACGAAGTACCCGTTGACATGGAAGATTGTTTTCATGGTCTGAATATCTTTGTTTCCTTTGTAAATATTCTTCCTGTTGTGCACAGCACGTGCGTACGTCCAATTCATTTTGAGACCTCATCACAAACAGGAGGAGAACAACAAAAAATATATATATACCATGTCTTAATGAAAATTTTCAAGGGAAAAACGCAATTTTCCTTCAACGGAGCGATAAATGTTGAGAACAGCTTAATGACTGCGCTTTTGACAGCCGGAAAATGGAGAGAATAAAAGGTTATGAAAATGAGAAAGTAATGAGCCTAAGTACAATGAAATTATTAAGGCTGCAGTTATTAAGATGTCTAAAATTTACAAAAAATAATGGCTGCAATTTTAATAGGCATCATAGTATGATATATCAACGAATGAGGATATAATAAAAAAATAGAATATTCCATGGATAACGTCAGGAAAAATTGAAGGGTTATTTTTTATAGAACAAACAGAAATATTTTTGTTGATTAATCGTACTCTGTGCATACTAACAAAGGTGAGCAGTAGATTGCCTGCAGATAAGTGTGATTTCTGCTCCTCGAATTTCCCATCTTTTCAACTCAAGATGAGTGTTGCAACCATAACTAAGTTTGACCCTGTTGAGGTTAGTATCCGGAGAATACCCGGGATTAGAGTTGTACCCGGTGTTGTCTGACGGATAAAGTAGGGATTAATTGAATCAACTCATTTAAGTTTTCAAAAAGCGACCGGGCAAATGAGAGGCATGAATTTGTTTTAGTTTTAATGCAATAGATGCAACGTGTTTCAGTGCAATATATGCAACGTGATGCAAAGTGCAATAGATGCAACGTGTTAGGATTGTCTATTAAAATATATTTGATATAATTCTTACAACATATAAAAATAGTATAAAAATTCACGTCTGCAATGCAATTGGCAGAATTTTGACTTCATAATATAAATTTTGATTTTAAAATTAAAAGGTGGTTTTTAAGAGTGACCGGAACAGCCACAGAAAGGCTAATTTATGAAACATTCGTCATTAATCCATCATATACATTTCTATATTTTGCTTGATCAAATGGTTTAAAAATTAATATGTGGACTTCAAAGGTATAAAAAAAGTCATTTCACTGTCGTATAAGAAGGACATTTCTGTGTAAAATTAGTTTCTAAGTTTGAAGATTTATTTATTAACTCAAGTGTTATCCCCTTCTCCAAACTCCACAAAAAATTGACTAAAAGGCTGCAATAAATTTAGTTTTAAAAATAGCGAAATTAAAATTTATTTTCTATTCTGTTATAGTAAAAAAAATTGCTATTTGAAGAAAATACTGTTTTGGAAAAAATTAGATAAAGAAATCAAAGTTTTTTTTATCAATAAAATACTCAGAAGGATACTTCTGTATTTTAGTAATAGGAAACATTTTCTTTAGTTTTATCAAAGTGCAATAAATAAGTGGGGCCACCAATCCAATCGGCCGAATTTCGTCTTTTAAGTTCATAACTAATTCAAATTTGAAAAGAAAAACCTCGACAATGTGTTTCTTTTCAAGAATCGAGGTATTCCTGTACCAGATGGCTGAACGCTGACGTCAAAACAACGGATAACAGCCCATTTCAGCCAGTGCAGTCAGAAGTTTCCAGATTTTTTCGAACATTTTTCATAAAAGTTACGATTTACAAAATTTCGGATTAGGAATACTTAATCTGTAACTCGTTGGAAGTTTTTGCACTAACAATATTATTTACTAAACATATATCTCTTCCAATTTGTTAACAAGTTTACTCCATGCAATAGAAACGCGTTTAGGAAAAAAATGCTTTTAACATCTTGAGGTAATGACCATTGAAAACATTCTCAAAACACTTTCCATTTGAATAATAAAATATAGTTTGTATACTAAAGCAGTGGTTAGAATAAGAATGTTTCTCTTAAAACCATTTTATTATTTTTTTAAACACTGGTATGCCACGTAAAGAAAAATAATGCTAATTATTTATATTTTGCAAATATGTTTAATCTAGCTGCTAAAACCAAACATCCTTTTAAAATCAGTTCCAAACAAGAGAATTGTTAAAATATTGCAAATGAAATGAGGCACAAGCATTCAGTATGCTGTTAAAATAGAACAAAAAATGCTTCCTTCTTATGTATTTTTGCTTGATCACTTTACGGAAGAAACAACTTTGTTCTTTAAAAACTTTGCTGAGATAACAACCATGGAAACTTGAACAACAATTATGATTTACATTTTTAAACAAAGCAAGAAACGTGTTTACAAATGTAATCGCAATTTATATTTCACAAAAGCGAAAGACCTTCTAAAATGGAGCTTTGATATAAACTTTTCATATCTTATCAAAAATAATGAGTTTATTTTAAGTGTGAATATCGCAATAATGACTTACACACAAAATGTTTCTTAACTTGTTAGAAGTCAGATCATTATACAGTGACAGGGTTAGATGTATTGTGTACAATATTTTAGATTTTGAATTTCAGTGTTGCTTTCAAATATCATAAATGGTGGCGTTACAAACGAGCTTGTCAAACTGAATTATCTTGGTAATTTCTCTTAGATGCAACGGTATCGTAATGAAAAATTCGTCAATGCAGAATCGACCTTTTCAGAAAGTACACCCAAGCAGCAATGCAACATTTTAAGTACGTTACAATGACCACTATACAGAAAGGTTTAGAAAACATCGCATAAACCAGCATAAAACACAATGAAAATGATATCTACCGGTTTCTGAAACATAAACCAAAGCTTTTTGTAGTACAAAAATACATTCCGTTCAACATTCGATTTAGACAATGTTATGCTCTTAAATTTTAGAAAATCGAAATAAAGGTAGAACAAAGTGACAAATATATAGCATAAGGATACGATACGGCAGATAGAATGTTCTTTCAACTTCCAGATTAATTTATTTATTTTTATTGCTTCGATTACAATGATGTTTACCAACAAATCGTCTGGGAAATAAAAAAGTTATCATTCAAACTAAATTAATTAAGTCGTTTGTTATACAACTGTCACCAGACGATTTTGCAGTTTCAAAAATCGTATGCTTTTTAAAATATCTTTTTGATCAATTGTTTGTATCTTTTTCTGTCGGATAAACACCTTTTTGTACTAATTCGGCAACGCTCTCCAACTGTGTAATTGACTTTATATCTAAAATAAAATGAGATACCCCCCCCCCCCCATAAAAGGGAGTTAGCTCCCCTAAATGTTGTCTTGTCGTGTAGCATCATATGAGTTTCCTGTGCAGCTACATTTAAAAAAATAAGGATATTCTCTTTTTTCTCGAGAAATTTCCCCTGAAACTGACTTTTCTAGACACCTTGTAATTAAACCTCCTTTACATTCATGGTCGGGCATTTTCTTTCAAAATTAATAAGGTGCCTAAGGACTTATGAGCACCGTATAATTTGCTGTACTGATTCCTATACTTAGTGCTCTCTGTAAATAAATATTATATTCCGGTGCTCACTGTTGGTAAAAGATTTTGGACCCCTAGTCTATGGCATGAAATAGCGCTAATTCTCACCCCCTCCCCACCCACACACACACACTCCAACACCTCCTGAAATACATTTTCTTCCTCATACGCATGCAATTTTACGAAGTAACAGCAATGCAACTTATGCTCAATTCAGTTAACTTTAAAAAACAAATTCTTCTATCTCTATAAACCTTTCAAGAAACTTATCAATGATTTGGCAATGAAGAAAAATCACAAAAATGTAACATAAATTTCCCACGTGTGATGTAAGTCAAATTAATTGAAATCCAAAATGTTCTTCCTGGCTCCTGAGTTAGTAGTCAAACACGAATGGACCGTGAGAAGTCGATCTTTCTTCTTTTCACTTGCTTTTCGATTTCAATTTCTGAAGGTAGCACATAATTTAAATGATAGTTTTTCTCCCTGCTTCTAGACCTACAACTATTTTATCCTCAATGGTATTCTTAATTACATTCAGACTTGGAAGTTCCAGCTGAAAATTAAAAACATCTAACAGAACACTTTTCATTCCTTCTTTTGTTTTTCTTTTTCTCGTGGAGTGTTTAGGAATATTTTACAGCCTGTAAGAAGCGTTTAGAACACGAGTTTTGCAACATCTGAGGAATTCAATTCATTATTTCCGAGTTTAAATATCCAGGTTATAAGTGATTGCTTGTGTATTAAGAAACAATTTAATTACGATTCTTATTTATTTCCCTTGCTTATAAAACGCGATTGAAATTCTATGCCTGCGTGATATATTAGAAGGATTTTTACTTTCTGGAATGGAATTGGTCGACACCGGATGTTTTAAGAAAAGGCGAGAGATTTTAATTAAATGTCGATTTATTTCTTCGGATTTTTGCGTTCTGTTGCAATTTTCGATATTTCTAATTATTTGAATGTAATAGAAATCTGTATAATTAAATGCCTTTTTAATCGCATGAAAGCAACTATTTAAAATGGATCAATAAAATGCGACAGACGCTTGAAGTGTTCAATAGTTAATTTCATTTCTCATGGACACAGAAATATTTTAATTGAATTCATATAGCAAAATATACATTTTTCCCTTTTTTGCTTACAAAAATATTTTGATAATTTATGTGTCATCAAGAACTTCCATTTCCACTCACATTATATACGAGTATTTGCTTAAAAGTTGTTTCACAAATAATACAGTGCATGTGATACCACGGCTGATGTAACCGTTATACTAATAAATAGGAACATAACTACAAAAAAATAATTGTGTGATCATCCTTTCTGTGATACTAATTGGATGACCGTACAATAGGTCTTGTGATTGTGACTTGCGATGAAAAATGTGACACCACGGCTAATGCAGTCGCTATACTAATAAATAGGAATATAACTACAAAAACAAATTGTATGCTCATGCTTTCTGCCATACTAAGTAGATGACCGTACAATAGTTTTGCAAATGTGACGTAGATTAAAACTGTGACGACATACCTGACTTAGTCGTTGTACTAATGAATAGGAATGTAACTACAAAGACAAATGGAGTGATCATGATTTCTGTCCTACTAATTGAATGATCGTACAAAAGGTCTTGCAATTGTGAAGTAGAGGAATAATGTGACTCCCTGCCTGATGCAGTCACTATTCTAATGGATATGAGTATGATTACAAAAGCAGATTGTGTAATTATGCTTTCTGTCATATCAATTGATACCCTACAATATGTTTGGAAACTGTGATATAGATGAATCATGTGACGTGACGCTATGCCTGATATAACCACTATACTAAAATGACAAAGACAAATTGTGAGATCATGCTTTCTGTTATACCAATCAGATGAACCTGCAAATATGTCTGGTGATTCTGGAATAGAAAAAAATTATTTATGTCTTACAATCACATGAGTTTTCCCTTTCCCTTCTCTTGGAGTTTTCAGTAAGAAAAATAAATTTTATAAGTTTTCAACAAATGATCATTTTGGTAATAAAAGAAAGTGAAAAAAACTTGTCAGTCAAGAAACTTTCCGACTTCAGTTTGTTCAATTTTCCGTAGATGCAACAAGGTTTGTTCGGTATCACGCTCTCCTTGCAGATAAACGCATCCAGGAATCGATTTCATACTTATCAGTATGGAATAGCCGATATCTGCAATGACATCAGTAAAACTAACTTATTTGCCATAATTTTGTAACCCTCTATAGGAACTGACAAATTCAGTCCCACCAATTAGTAGATAACTTCAAATATTTTCAAATTGAGCTCAGACTAGACAAAGCAATATCAGCAAAATTCAAACTCAAGAGAATTTGCCTATTGGGGCTTTTCCAAAAATAGTATCACGCTTCCTTTCTAGATAACAATAGGTATGGACCTCTTTTGCCCTTATGCCCTTGCAGAGACTCAACAAAATTAACAAAAATTTAAATTTCTTCTAAAGAAATTTAAATTCGGCCTCTCTGCCCTATAATAATACATTTCTCAGTTAAACCTTTCAGTTTGCATGCCTTTGACATGTTTGCATAAGAGCTACGGATTTTAATTTTATTTTCATCTAAGTCACAATCGCAAGACCTATTGTATGGAGATCCAATTAGTATCACAGAAAGGATGATCACACAATTTTAACACAGATTAAAAGCCAGAGCGCTTTCAGGCATCACTATACCCTTCCTCAGTGGCATTATATGAAAAGCGTACCAACAAGCTTAAATACTATCCACATTGATAGGCGAAATTTGCATATTACAAATCGGCATCATTATAACAAACACGATAATGCATCAACATAAAAACATGATCAAGAAAATTTAAATTGAAGGCTATTATAATGCAAAATTAGAAGAACAAATTGTCAAGTTCTATATCAAGCATGGCATGCATTAAGCAATTAATTTTAAAATCAGAGGCAACATTGTAAAAGCTTGACGTGCATGGAATCGAGAAAGGTATTGTTTGGAGAGCTTACCTGGCCTCCATAAAAAACTGGATTTACATTCCTAGCTTGCTCGTCATCGGCCTTCCTGAGAAAAGATGTCCACTGTCCACCCCTGACCACCAGGGTGTCCACCCAAGCTTTGACAGTGCCGTGTTCATCCACAACCTGCCAGAAAAAAATCGATTAATGTTTCAATTTAGTTCTCCATATATTTCTTTTTAAATATCCGCAAAGCTGAAAAACATATAAATAATTTTGGGATATTTAAGTTAATTTGTTTAAAATGATCGGTTAAAACATGGTTTCGAATATTATACGCCGCCACAATAGATTTCAAATACATACTTACTGTGTATCATGTGAAAAGTAAACTGATGTAGACAGCACATGACTTCCTTACAGACTAAATGTTTTATTCTTACTTAATTTTTGGCGAAATATATTTTACTTTGCTACATGAATTAATACTGAAAACATGATAATTAACGCATTAATACTGAAAAATTACATTAAATTTAAAGTACTAAAATTATTTCCTTGTTATTTGGTGACTTGGCGTATTTTGAAATAGAGCCAGGATTCCAAAAAATCTAATATATCTCAAGCATTGCTTTTCGTAATTCAATAGGCGTGATTTTATTTGTCTTTTCATCACAAATTACGTATAAAATAAGCATTTCAATAATATATTTAATCAAATCTATTCTTTTATTTCAGATTTGGGCGATTTTTGATGGCTAGTTTTTTCCTAATTTTACCAAAATTAATCAACACCAGGATAATGCATAAGTGTTTTAACTATCAAATTTCTTAAAATTTGGTCAAATAGTTTTGCACTAAAGTGAAGGCATGCAGCGCATAGATATACAGGCGGACAGGCACACACATGAAAACATATACATATAAACAGGGGTTGCATTTTTGATTTAGCTAACCTATTCGCCAAATGAAATTTTCTTTCGCCAAATAGAGTTTTTTTTCGTCAAATTTTATTTTGACGTTTCATTTGAAAGAATTTTTTTGTTTATAAATTCTCAAATTCCATATATCATTGCTTTGGAAGATACAAATAGTATAGTAGTACATATTTCGATTAGTATACCACTATTTTCGATTTTAACACTAGCACAATTCATCATCGCCAACATTTTCGCCAAATATTTTTCTCAATCGTAAAATGCAATAATGGCGATCAGCAGCGCGACTCCTGCATATAAATAAATGCACTTACTCACACAAGCAATCAAACACACATACACACACAAGCAAGCAAGCAAACACACATATACACATACGCGTATGGATATTCCGCTGAAAATAGCGTGTTTGGCCAAAGCGTAATAAATTCATCAAAACTTAAATTTTAATTTTTCCCCATTTTCCAATAGCTTTCCTATACGATACTATATATTTTGGTAAAGTAAGCATTTAAATTAAATTACTCAAATTGCTGTAAAGTGACTGTGAAAACATAGCAAAACATTAAAAACATAGCATAAATCAAATTAGTTACGATATCAAACTGTTTTGGAGGCATAAAATAGCTTTCTTTTTCAGGATAAAAGACAGAACACAACCAAACCAGCATAAAGGCAAGAAGGTATCTTCAGTAAATAATTGTTCACATGACCCAACAAAGAAATCGTTGCCAAAGGAAAAATAGTAAAAATGAAAAAACATAGCCCAGAAGGAAATAGAAAGAGAAAATCAGAAATATTCAAAACACTTTCTCAATAAAAAAGGAATACAAACTTAAGTGCTCTGTGGCAATGCTGAATTGAAAAACAACCGGTTTCGAGAGCAGCATAAGCAACATCAACAACTACACTAAAAATTCGTGAGCACAAATTATTTCAAAAATATTTGTTAATAAAAGACATTGTAATTATGTAGAAAATAACAGAAATAGAGGAAGCAAGCTGTTTCGGAACCAACAGAACTTTACAGAAAATAAAAACGTTACAAATACAATGCAAAGCAAATCATAATCACAGTCTCCTGTATTTAAAAAAAAATCAATTTAATGCAGTTTATTAATAACTTTCTGCAAAAACAGTGAACATTATCAATGTATCACAGAACAAACAGCATGAAAAAAAAAGCAGCTCAAGCTTTATAACTCACCATCCTATCACTATCTATGTGTCAAAACTGTGACAAAGATGGGCGTTGAGCGCTTCAACGTCTCAGCAGGAAAAGAAACACTCTCAAATTTGAATTTAAACACAGTGACACTTTGATTTTAATTCTGATGTCCTAATTTGTTTGGTCTCTCGCCTTTCTTAATAGCAGAGAGGACACCTACGTAACACCCAATTCTCCAAGCGTAATGTTTTAATAGCTATATTGTGTGACTATGTATTATTTATAACGAAACAGGTTTTTCCTTTATTTTTAAACTATTTGCACCGAATCTCGCAAACATTCCTTTTAAATCTGGCTATTTCAAACAGAATTTTTGAAGCATTGATATAAGTATTGAATCTTCTTATTACTAGAAGTACACTTTGCCGGCTTAATTGGGACCGAGGAGGCTTTCCCGGCTTAATTGGGACCGAGGAGGCTTTGCCGGCTGAATTGGGACCTGTTAAAAGAAAGTTTGTTAAATGTGGGGGTGATTAAAAAAATATTAAATCTATTGCATTTCTTATTTCTGTTAAATATTCTACACTGTGGTAAAATGATGCATTATAAAAATATTTAAACAAATTACTAAGCAAATGAATAATCATTAATAATTATATTTAACAGATTTATAAGAAATTTAAAAATAAAAAAAGCAAATAGTAGTTTATATAATATAATGTTATAATTTCATTACTTTTTAGTTACTTTTTTTAAAATTTTTTTCAAACTTAATTGGCGAATTTTTGTGCCAAAATCCCGCCATTTCTTTATTAAACATTAAGTCTATTGAAGGGGGGGGGGGATTGTTGTTTAACATAAAGAAAGAACCATTTCGTTATTTATTCCATCTGTATGGCTAACTTGTGAGTCTCTCGTTGAATCTTTAGCTTCATCTTAAGGCGCATCAGTAATAGTCTCCATGACAACCGAGTTCGTCAAACAGCATTTCGAGGTCCAAAGCATTGTCAAATTTAAACCACTCTCCCACATCTGCTTCGATAACATCACTACAGCCTAGCAACGAATATCTGAAGATCAGGAGACACAAAATCTCGCATTGGAACAGACGACTTTTAACTTTCACAGATCAAACTGAAGCCGGTTTAAGATGAGAGCCAGTTAATTGAACCAGTTGTTGGTTTTCGAAAAATGGCGAAATTGAGTTTATTTTGCAGGTTTTTGCAACTGGCTGTAGTCAGACTCTAATTTGTACTATTGTTTATCGACAATATCAAAATTCGTCACTCTGTAGAAAAAATGATGTCGTGGACATATAAGATTAATTTAACCATAACGTCTTCATCACTTGCGTTTTTCTAATAATCTGCAAAGGCTGTCGAAGGGAAAGAACCTTAAAGCAGTTGAAGAGATATGATAAAAGAACTTCAACCTTGACTAATGGTTGCAGTTTGCACGTACCAATGTCTATTACATATCAAAATGTTTGCTTTTACAATTTATAACAATCTTGAAATTAAAATTTTAAATATGGAATAACAAATGTTAATCAATATCCATTAACATTTTGCTAATTACTACAATCATTTCTTTAGATTTCACTTTTTCTGACCTTGAATCTGTTGCCTAATTCTTTAGACTCACAAAAATAATACTAAATGTAAATTTAAGGAAATACTTTTGGAATGTTTTCGAATAATTTATAAACATCTCCATACTTTTTAAAATGAATTCCGGTGACTAACCACAATATAAACATTCAAACAAACCGTGGTTTGAGATCTGAGCTCCAAAACTTCAACTTCCGCCTAAAGATTACTGTGAAAATCAACAATTGTTTGACGTCACTATTGTCTCTTGTTCCTAAACTCTGCGCAGATTTCAAGATCACGTGACATCACCATATTGTCTTCGGTCAAACTCAAAAGAAACCTAAAATGCATTTCAAGATCATGGGGTGAAGCAATTGTAATCTTTCACACAGCTAAAATTATTATGACTCGCAAAAACATTCGGCCAAATGCATCGTTAATATTGTGTTTGAAAGATTTTTCCACGTGAAAAAATTGGAATTCAGAAGTCTTGAGAAAAAACCTTATTGCTGATATTAGTTATATTTGAAGTTTGGGCGTTCGTGTCATGGCAGGACCTTGAAGTACAACTTTTCTTTTTTATAAAATGTCTTATCTCACAAATTTTCCCAGAGTTAAAAATAATAATTCTCCATACAGGATCGCAAGAAAAATCCTGAAGCACCCTCAATAACATTGCATGGGGATGGGGGGGGGGGGGGAGTCCATAAGTGTACACGTTGAGTCTGTCTATAGTAAAGTGGCCATGTCCAATCAAGCAAAAGGGATTTCAGTGCCATCTAGCGATATATTTTAAAAAGTTTAGATAACTTACTATTCAACAAATCGAGATAGACGAAAAAATATAATTAAAAAAGTTTTTGAGCATTGTTTAATGAGTAGAAATCGACGCTAAAACTGTTACAAAAGTCACTTATTTGACACAATATTATTATTGACGGATTTCTGTTCTATTTAGGAATGTTACAAGGAACACCTACGTGCACAGAAATTCGGTATAGAGCAGGTTTTTTTTTTTTTTTTGTCTCACATATACGTATTACGTCATTAGCATTATTTGCATATAAAATAATTGTGGCACGGCTGTACATCTAGTAACTGATTAAGTATGACTGGTATTTATTGCATTCCGTATACAAGTCTTGTTTATTCTTGAGTCTATTTTCACTTATTAAACAATTCTCTACAGCTTCATAGTTGACTTTCTTCGTCTCTCGCTTTGTTGCCGAATTTGTTATCCTAACTTCTTTAGTTTTCCATTAGAAGAATTGCAATCAGTTTTATTCGATCGGGCATGGTCGCTTTACTGTAGATAGACTCAAAGTGCACACCTTTCCGTACAAAGTTATTGGGGTGCTTAAAGACTTTCCTGGAAACCCTGTACATGCATGATCAAGGTAATTCAGAATTCATTTTAAGCTGTAGGTCTCTGTCAAAGTAGCTGTCAGGGGCATAAAAAGAAGGGGAACTCCGAATCTTATCCACTTCAATTCGGGAGCAATGAACATCAAACGACGCAACAGAACGTAAATTTATGCATAAATAAAACAATAAAAACAGACAATCGTTTCTGAATACTTGTTTTTCCTACTTCTATGCAAACAAGCTTAGCCAAATGCTAGCGAAAATGCTAGATTGTAGCGCTTAGTATGGTGGCGCTCTGTAGTGTGACGAAAGAGAGATTCAGCGAGAAATATGAATCAAATGCAGAAAATACAAGCGCAAAGTTCACAAAAACAATGAGACACAAAAAAAAAAAAAATTAAACACGCGGTCATGTCAAAACTTCGGGAAATACACTTGCGTTTTGTATTTAAGAAGACTTTGTTTCATACAGAGCAGGCGTCAAGACATGGCGTAAAATGCTTTAAATCACCTTTTAAATGAGGACAGCAATTTTGAATAAACATATAAATTTCATGTGACATTTTGTGCTATAAAATTCCACCAATCAATGTATCGGGCAGGATAGCTATGTGGTTAATTCGGTCGCACGCGATAGTCCCATGTTCAATCTGCGACGTCTCTCAAAACTACTCCAGTGCCTACGCGGAGTATAGGCACGATAAATCTGTAGATCTGAAAGTCCACTCAAGAGGTAACGGGTTAAGGAAAAGGATAATTTGGTCCCTGTGTTTACAACTCCTATTGGGTTTCGGTCTAAATTGTGTGATAATTTCCCGGCCATTCAAACCGATACTACACCTTCGGATAGGTCGAACGGTTTGAGTAGGGAGAAAAATCAATCAATGTATAATAATAGTGAATGAGAAAAAAAAATGGCTTTTAATCTGTAGAGAAATACGTGTGCTGTCCATATTAATCTATCAGTATTTTTTTAACTCAGACTTTTCTTCCAGCTATGACTGTTCAAAAGACGTTTGAGACTAAGAAGGTGTTAGTTTCCACGACATATATTCAATTTGAATTGGTTTTGATTGTTCTGATGTTCTCAGTTGATCACGACTTGACGATTGGGGTAAATTTGATTATTCCAAAGGAAGCCCCTATCCCATCGCCATATCTCATTTTGTACCAGACAGTGTTCAACTTCTTAAACCTCTTAAACCTCTCATACCCGCATATGAATATTTTTTAAAAATTAAGTACATTTGGAGGAAATGTGATGCAAGTCCACATCTAAGATAATCAAGATGTGTATATATCTAATCGAACAAAGACTAAATACAGTCGGACCGATTCAATGCTGGTACGTCAGCATTTAGTACCAGTGTTTCATTCAGGATTTTTTGGCAGGGGGGGGGGAGAATAAAATTTTGGGGGGGGGGTCGATATAAATATATTTTGCCCTATATAAATATATTTAAATGCTGTCACGTAAATAGAAACTAAGTTAACATAAAATGCCTCCAGGGGTGGGGTGGGGCGGAAGTTTACCTGAAAGATACACTGTTTAGTATGGCTGTTCAATATCGACTGACATGTATACTCAGAGGGAGGGGCAATAGGTGGAAATGCATTCTTTAATTCTCTTTTAAAATATCACATAAATTAAAGAAATATTAGGAAATGGCATTGTAATAAACGAGATTTTTAAAAATTTCCAATTGCTAACATATTTTTTCGATTATTTTATTTTAAGCTAGTTTGTTTATTTCTTAAAATCCATAGGGTCAGACGAATGGCACCTTTAAGAACAGATCTTAAGAACAGAAGAATTTAAGCTTTTCAGACGCTATTCAGATATACATAAAACAACTTGTGGCTGCAGAAACACCTTATATAATATCGAATAATTCGATACTAGAAAAAAGCCTGGCTTTGAATGAACTCGCTCATTGAAGTATGCGAACTGTAAAAGATTTCAAATTAAAACTTAATTCAGCAAATAACTATGAAATTAGAAGCATAAAATCATAATTTAAATATTTGAGAATCCTGATACAAAAGAGCATATATGTTTTAGAATTTGAATATTATTAAATGAAACAAATTAGAATACAGGAAAACAATGAAATCAAATACACATTTACATCGCAAAAATGTAGTTAATGTACAGGAGCATGTTTAAATCACAGTGCATACTAGTACACATGCTTTAATTAACTGTTTAAAAATGGTTATTTACTTGTTATTTGTACGCAACGTAGTGAGCAGGTGCAATTTAAAACAGGGAGTATCACCCTGTTACAGTTTGTTTTACTTATTGAAGCTATGATTCTCCACATATATGCGCGATTTTACGTATGTGTGCAAAGTTTCATCTTCCTACTTATTGTATAGCGAACGCTTATAAGGCAGTATTAAATGCCTTGACCTGGAGACGTCTTTAGCTAAACGCTATGATACTGACCTTGGTAATTTCGCTTTTCTCGCTGCAATTGTAGTTTTCGAGTAAAAGGGATCATAAAATCCAAGCAAATGTGGATTTCGCTTAATTAAGAATGGAAAATGGGCTTCCTTTCGCTCGTTCATAGCAAATTAAACACTCGCTATTAACATCATATACGCAGGAAAATCGCAGGATTTCTGCGGGCCTACAATGCTGATGGATCAATCTGCATGCTATATAGGAGTCTTATTCATAAGATTCATGAAAAATCTACAGAATTCAGATACTTGAAATTTTAAATGGGAATAAAATCGGTTCTAGTCTACATAGCCGTACATTTTGGAATGACAATACCAATTTTTTCGATTTTTCATTAATTTTTTTAAATTTGATTTTTAATTTAACCAGACTAAATGTATTCAGTAGCTCTTAAGATGTGTATTTCCATTAAATTTTCGAATTCAAACATTTTAAGGAGAAAACAATGCTTTTCTCTGTGCAACAGTGTAAAAAAGTAAAAATTTGACTTTTCTAAAAAAAAAAGAAAAAAATGTACCGGACATTTTAAAAAATTAATCTTGGAGTCTTTTAAATCTCGTGAGAGATCTCATAAATTGGAACTGTGGAAAGCACTTTTCGTCAGACCACTTTTCACCAGATGATTCAAGAAATCGTGCAATTCCGAATTTAAAGATCACCCCCTTCGTAAACATCATCTAACTTTTCAAAAGGAAGAGGTGAAGGCGAAAGTGCACTTAGCACTTCGGGACACACCTTTTCCTAGTCTCACCAAATAGCGTTTAAATGACATTCTAGTAGCCAACAACTTTTACCCCTAAATAAGAAGGGAGTTATGGCTACCAAAAACGCCCGCATATAATTTCGAGTCAGCTCATATTTCGTTTACGCATTTAAATTCGGTTCGTCACTCTTTTGTTAAGTGTTCCTTTTGTGGCTGGAAATTGCGTTAGATGTGTGCATTGAGCGCGGGATAAACAAGCAAAAGATGAACATTAAGTTTTGCTTTTTCTTCCTCTATCTGATTTTTGTCACAGAGAACCAGGATTTAGAAGTCCGCGATCCGATGAACTAGGTTTAACCATAGTTTTGCAAAAATGCGTTCATTTATTTATTTTTATGCTTATTGAAAAGAAATGCAATTTAAAGTTCATTCACTTTAAATGGGAGGAGAAGATTAACTTCGGGAACCTGAAAATTTCACCACCCAGAATTTAAAGGGAGTCTTTGTCTGTGGTTGCCCAATAGTTAATCTTAAACATGATCGCATTTTCTACATGTTAGAGTACCAGTTTTGATTTTATAGGATATAGGTTTTTCTTTTTATTTATTTATTTTTGTATTTATTAATTTTGAATACTTGATGTTAACCCTGGAAATTTCAATTTGAGCAAAAATGTTTAATTAAGTTTGTGGTAGATATTAATAAATAAAAAAAATTCCTGTATAAGACAACATTTTTGATAAAATTTTGTAATGAGATAACCTTTTCAAATGTGTTCGTTAAAAATAAGTACATTCAGAACGAATTAAAACTTATCATAATTATTTAATGCGCTAATTTATGTGTATTTCCAAGGCTTAACTGCATTCCAGAATACAGTTAAGCTTTGGATTTATTGTCAAAATTGTACGCTCAATCAATTCTTGAATAAGTATTCCATAATGAAGGAAGTTAGGAGAAGTTTATACCTGATAAAATTATATGATTATTGAAGTAATATAATATTTTTTTAATTTAAATACGTATTTTTGAACAGCTTTAATTTATTTATTTAAATTATTCCAAATGAGCAGTTATTTCATTTATTTCAGAGCCCTCATTGAAGCAAGATTGAGATTACTTTTATGATTTCCTAAACAAGCCAAGTTTGAATTATGAATAATAATTATAATATGAATAATAATAATTATTGAAGTTTGGATAATGAATAATAATAATTATTATAATATGCATTTCTACAGAGGTTACATGAAGCTTTATTTTCGAAACTTTTTAAATACCTTATAGCATATGATTAAAATAGAATGAAAACAATTAAATAAAAAAAAGTATTTTAACGTTAGAATATATCATATAAATAACAATTATAATTCTTGAATTGAAAAGAGTATATAAGTTAAATATATGTATGCATTCATATAACTACATATAACTACTACTGCATTCATATACTGCTTTTCATCCCATAATTATTATTTGTTTTTATACCCAGTAATTTCAATCATATTTAATTACATAAACGTTCTAAAGGTAACTTTAAACAAGATTTTTGCTCGTCAAAGATCTGCCAAGCATTCTATAATCTCACAGAAAACATCTCTTAAGATAATCATGCCGTCTTTATAAATTTTAAAACATCCTAAAAAAATCAACCATTGATAAATTATTAAAGATGTTTACTAATATCCATCTACACTTCATCTACAACATACATGGGCAAAACCTATTCATCTGTGCTTTAGATAGGCGTATATAGATCATATAATGACTCTTCTTAATATAGTAGAAAATAAAGTAACTTAAATGTCTGTTTTTGTGAACTTTTTCATATAATCAAAATGTTTAAAGCAAAGAAAAGAGGATCTGCTTATCAAATATGGAGAAATGATGTTTAGAAAAACTGTGTTTCGGAATACAAACAGAAACTGTATTCAATAAAATTGTCTACATTGGTATAAACATCCTATGATGGAGAAGAGAAAACACTAACTTCTGTGACCCAAGATAACTTCTTTTCCAAAAATGATGTTAAATGTTCAAAAATTTTAAATACGTAAATAATCCTATTTAAATTCTTCTACCTTCATGAAGTGAAAAATTTGATGTGGACAGCACATAACTTTCTCTACAGACTTAAATTCATTTTCTCTTTCAAAATTCATTTAGTTTAATTGCACAAATTGGCACTGATACTTATTTGAAAATATATCCTTTTTTCACAGTCTTACAGTCAATACATCTTTTTCATTTGGTTATTTTACACATTTAAAAACATCGTTCTTAAAATTTAAAAAAAAAACTTAAATGTCTTAATAACGATCTCATAATCTTATGTATGATGGGGTTGGTCTTATTAGCATTGTTATCGAAAATTGCGCATAAAACAAGCATATAATTAATATATTTAAGTATATATAATCTTCCAATTTAGATTTTGACGATTTTTAAGGGCCATTGCACAAAAACTGTTGATTTTACTTTTCTGAATTGTACCAAAATCTAATCAGCACTAGGGAAACTCACAACTTGCCTACCAAATTTTGTGAGCTAGATTGGATACATTGCGCAGACGCATAGATAGTCAGTCACACATACAGACGTCACGCTAAATATAGTTTTTAAGTGTTCTAGAGTGCCTGAAACGTGTAGATCCATCGAAAACTTGAGTTCCGATTTTCGATATGATTTTCTCTATGCTTTATAAATTGCCATGTATTATAAAGCAAAAACTGATGTGGGCAGCATATGACTTTATCTTCAGATTCAATTGAAGTTTTTTTTCTTCCAGATTTGAGCTTTATTGCACAAAATGACAAATTAAATGACTACTCATCTAAAAGTAAGTCCATCACATTTGAAAAATTAAGTGATTTACTTTCCTTTGGCGACCCAAAACTTGAAAAACTGAAGTATCTAGAGAATAGTACTACTTCTTAGAGTAATAGAGTTGACCTTATTCAAGTTTTAGTAAAAATCTGAATAAGGTAAAAAAGCATTTATAAAAAAATGATTTAATACACACATTTGAGCATATTCACCGATTTTGTGTTACCGATTTTGTTTACTTTACTTCTTCACGATGAGCTAGAAGGTGATAGTGATTGTGACTTATACCACTTTTCTTAATAGATATGTGCAGTAGATCAAATAAACTTTTTACTTTAACCGATGTAGCTTAAGATAAGCAGTGTGATCATGGTTTAATCACGGTAAGTTTCCATCGTAAATACATCGAGAAGGCTCTGGAAAAAAATCGGAGAAAATTATATAGTTTAGCTATAATACGTGATAATCGTAAGCCCTTCGTAATCTCAAAAATCGCTGAAGCGATTAGAACCCAATCTAGGTAGTATACTACGCATATTGTGTAGATGTGAAATCAGAAAACAAATCTAGAAAAATGCATATAGTTTGAGATAGGGGTCCTACTTGCTACACTTGGAAATTCTCGGATTTGCCCCTGGAGAGAGAGAGAGAGAGAGAGAGAGAGAGAGATTACGGCAAAATAGTTTATTGATTTGCAGTGAAGCGGCATTGGCCCTAAAACAGAGAGGTAGAAGTTGATTCACTGCATTCCCGAGTACTTAGAATTTTATTAACGAGAGCGGGGTTAAAAACGCCCCTAATTATAACTTAATTCCAATTTACAATACTTCTACCAGAAAAAAAATTCTAATATTTCCTTAATAAAATTTTCTACACTCTGATTTGACATTTGCATTGGTTATTGATCCTTTATTTTGCATAGCTTGGTTATGTATGCGAAACCAACGTCCACGATTAGTGGTCAGGGTTGCAATTTACCCCTTTTTTGCAACATTTAGCATTTAAAAATGGCTGAATCTACCTATAAAATGGAGAAGTTTGTAACTACTTATTATAACCTTTCGTATTGTGGCCATCTATGAAATCTAACCAAATGTTTGCCATGATTCCGGTTATAAAGTTCATCCGAGTGTTTCCAACACTGGTGACGATGGATGATCAGAAGTGTTCAAAACGTGTAGATCCATCGAAAACTAGAATTCCAATTTTCTGTTCTATTCTAATACTTCCCCTATGCCTTATCATGTATTGTATAGGGAAAGTAAAAATGCTTTTAAAAAAACTATCAAAGTTTCCTCATTGTTTTCATTTAATAAACCCATCACATTTTAATTTGACTAGGTAATCGCTGGAGAATTGCATAATTTTGAAAAAAAAAAAAAAAATGAAATTCTCCATTTCTAAAATTCAAATTTTATGCTGCCTTGATCCTTTCTATACCGAGGCAGATTTTTTTCCCTTTCCTATAATCTATTCTAGAAGTCACAAAGTCTGTCATTAAAGTCATTAAAAGCGTGTAATGAACGAGTCTCAGGTATTTAATATGAATGACTCTGCGAACATCGTTTTAGAATGATTCTTTCAACACAATGATTCTTTTCATATGGTAGTCAAAGGAATAAATAGCCAGAGGAAACAAGAATTCTACTTTTACAAACAATGGCTGTTTTGTTTTGTTTTTTATTTTGTTTTGTTTTTCTTTGCAAAAAAGTGGTTAAAACTGGGAGAAAATAAATGATTATGAGTAGTTTTGTGAATTTCGAAAAAAGGTTTAGAAGCCGTCACTGGGTTTCTTCACATTTCTGATTTTCGTTGTTCTAACATCTGCAAATTGAATATTTTCGTATAATGCAATCGGAATTTAAAAAATTGTATTAATTTCAGTTAAATGGAATTGACTAAATTTTACTGACGAAATTATTCGATTGTGATTATTGTTTTTTCTTTTAGCTTGCACTAGTGATAAATATCGTCAAATTCGACACTTGGTTCCAAGTTATCTCGCATATGTTTCGAAAGGCTGAGCCCCAGCATACACCCGTGTCGCCCGCTACGCGGACAGACCTCGGCTGACACTGGATATCCTAAAAATCGAATGCAATATTGCAATAATTCTTACTCATGAAACACTGAATATAATAATTATCGCGGTATGAATTTTCTAGCTTCAGATCTTACCATTATATTAAAAAATGAAAAATCGATGTAAATTTGAGCCTGTAAGGAAAGTTGTGTGCTGCCCACAACAAATTTTGTAAAATTCGAATCTAAATCCTTTTATCTCTGTAAGAAAGCTTTACTCAGTTTCAAGAGCTGGTGAATTCTTTCAGAAATTTTTTCAAGTGAGCTACTAGAAATGCAGGAATATACAAAATCCTAACAAAACGGCAAACAGCTCGCCATATCAACATGCGATTAAATTAACAATCGCATTTACAGAATTGATTGTCTTCAATAACCGCAAGGAGTGAGGGGGGGGGGATGGCAAGACGCATAGACGATTTCATGCTATCAGTCAATAAGAGGGCGAACTAATTTGCGTGAAAATTCTTCCATAAATTATCTATCGAACTATTTGCTCTGTGATTTCAACGGTTTATCGCCGATGTCTCTCTGCTGCCGATCTCGCACGGCGTATCGTCACGTCATGTGCACATTGATGGAGATGTGATAAAGAAAACATACGCTGGCATTTAATACTCCTATAAAAGACAGCAAACAAAAGAACAGCAGACAGCGTGATCGAATCAATACAAGTGAGCTTTTAATACTTTGCGCCATTTTGTTTCTTGAAATGTCATTTAGTTCTTGAAACTGAATACCTCTAGCGGTAAGCCATGTAAAGAACCAATATACGGATCTATCTTAGGCCTGACCTTAAACCCATTCCTTTGCCAATATGAATGAAGAAAAAAAAATTAAAAATATGATCAGATTTTTTTTATTTTGTTTGATACAGCAAAATTGCAATAAACGAAATTACAGTAAACTTCCTTTAATCCGGCATCCAATGGCCAGTTAGTCCGTCACGTCTCTTACAAGGCATTCTGGCCCATTCGACTGTACTGAATGCTGACATACAATTACTGAAGTAGACTAAATCATTTTACATGCAGATTTCTATTCATTGAAGTTTACCTTATAATTTTTGAATTATTTTAAATGTTTTTCATATACTGTATAGTGGTACAATACTGCATAGGGTACAATCTACGCAACGCTTTAGACAAATAAATATCACGCTTATTGTCCATTAATTAATTTTACATTTTTTTTTTCGTTTTTAGCCCCCCCCCCCACACACACACACACACACTCACACACTTCTTTCCCCCGCGCCTCTTTTGATTTGAAAACATCGAAAACTCGAATCCGAATTTTCGACTTCATCAACATACTGTTCCTATACATTATACTTTGTAGTAAAAGTAGCCCATTCGATACAGAAATTGGTATAGAAACAAAATGTCGGAAATATTGGTTTGGTTTTTTATATTGCCGAGGCATTCCCGTCAATATTGATTGTCTACAGACCTTAATGTTTTTCCCCACGTATGTAGCCACTGAAAAACTTTTCGCTGTTTACGTAAGCTGTATTACTTACAGTTTTCTAACAACACAAAAAAATAAGCCGCCTCTCCATTCCATTAAATAACGTTTCAAGCTAAAATAGTCTCCGTCAACACAAGATACGTGGCGTGCTTTCGTGAAAAAACATTTGAATGCTAACATTCTCAGCACAATGGAGAGCAGCTAGGCGATGAGCTAGGTCTTTTGTTGACGCAACTGGACAATTCTCATCCTACTTTGTAATATCAGCTGCAAAATATCGGGGGCTATGTCTTAATTTACGTCACTCGATAATATTTGCAGTGTGGATTTAAATATCCGAAACCGGCCATTTCTATTTTATTTCATTTATTTATGCTAAATTGAATTTTCATAGTCTTCCATAAACTGTATTTTGACACTAATGTAAACATATGTTTTCAAATCTTTTAATGAAGTTTGGTCATTTAGCTACGGGAAACAGCTTGTTTCCTTCGTTTTTGTTACACACTACACAATCTCGCAGTCTTTGATTCACAAGTATTTTTACGATAAATTTTTAGCATTTTTTAAAAACGAGTTGATGATATTGTTTATGTGGCAACACAAATCGGTTGTTTTAATATTTGTTTTATCATAAGGTACTACTTAAATTAGCAGTTTTATTCACTTCAAGTTTTGAAATATTGAAGTGTTCTTTTCTCCTGTTTTTTTTTTTTTTTTTTTTTTTCCAGTTCTTCCTTTCTTAAAGAAAAATATATACTTCTTTAATAATGACAACACTTGTTTATTCTATTGACTATACATATCTTCTCAAAATTGAAGAATTCGGTATAAAGGCCTTTTTGCATATATAGCCCTTTTATTTGCTAAAAAGTGCACATGCACAATGCGTTTTACATGTTTAAATTAATAATTTACCTCAAAACATTTTCCTTTTTTTAATATACCATTGATATTCGTTTATTATTCATAGTATGATGAATGCATAACTGCATTGTTTTAGATTTGTTCTCCCCATGATAGTAATATCTCTATTTTTTAAATTTTGATAAGTCATGCGGTGCTTACATGCCAAACCTTCTTTTTACGTAGTAGTAAATGATAGGAATTTGTTTCACTTTTGTTTTAATTTTGGCTTATTGTATTTATTAGATAATGTTTTATATGTGTTAGGAAATCTCTAAAATATCTTTAGATTTTTATAAACTATATTTATTCTTTATTATTCTTGCATAACATGATAGCATGTAATTTGGCAAATATGCAATGATTTACTTTTACCTAGTTATAAATTGTTTGCTAAGTGTTAAAATTTAGTCTTATACGTGGCTATCTTATATTTTAAGTTATGGTTATATGTATTACAACTTATCTCTAATCTATCATTGGAATTTCATATATATATATATATATATATATATATATATATATATATATATATATATATATATATATATATATATATATATATATATATATATATATATATAATTCCGAGTAAAATTTCCGAATAAAATATTTTAAATGTCGTTGAAAGTATTTTCAATAATATTTTGTATGTCATATTTTATTAGTTACGTATTTCATTAAGTATCAGTATTTTTTCATTTTTTAAATAAATTTTAGTAATTTTATTAGTTTTATGTATGTTATCTAAGCATTATCCTTGTTTGGGGGCCGCTATTGGGACAATCCTGCACCAGAGCTTAGACTTCATCACCAAGTTATCTAAGTGCGGTATCCCCCCCCCCCCCTCGAGATGCAAAGTTAAATATATTTTACAAAACTACTAAAATATTCATATTTCTAACTTTGAACCTTGAAATTTTCCAAATTTTCCGGTTGAGAAACACTCGGACCTCCACATTAACCCCCTTCCCCTCCCCAATCGCCGATAATGATGCTTGCTTGTACAGTACGAAACAACCTGCTCTATGTATGGTTCAGATCTAAAACTTTTGCTTTTGTACTAAACCATCCCCCCATCCCATATATCGAGTACTAAAATGTGAACAATAAAGTTCCTTTTAACTAAATGAAAGCAAAGCACAACACGCAAATGAAGTAAGCAAACACGGCCCCGCTTTGTTTTTAATTGCTAATCGAGATTTTCATTACGATTATTCGAAAAGCTCTTCTTATTTTCCTCCAAACAATAGCAAATATGGGGTTTTCATACTTCTCAGACAAACGTGTAGTTCTTGCTTTAATTTGCTTGGAAGGGTACAATTCGAGATGACCAGCAAATTATTTTTATGGAAAATATAAGTCACAGTTGAATTGTGAAACTCGGCAATAATAATATAAGCTTCACAAAACTATTGGACTTATTTTTATGCTATTCAAATAGCTCCTTAAAAGTCGCAGTGGGTAAAGGTTGCTGGGAAAATACTGCTCTTTTTCTTACACATAGTATAATTTATAGCCAAAGTATTTTGATGGGTTAAGTTTCGACGGAAGAACACATTTCATGCTTGCCTAAACTCGAATCGAACGTTTTTGAGGAAATGTTTATGTATGTATACATGTTAGTGTGTGTGTGTTTGTTAGTGTGAATGTATGTTAGTTGTTGAGACCCAGACTGTCCGACCTACCAGAAAGGTGTAAGGTAACTGCTTGGATGGTGGGGAAGAGCCACCCAATTTAGACCGGAACCCAGTGGGGGAGGCATCCACAGGAACCGTACCCTCCTTTCCCTACCACCAACCTCTTATACGCCCTGTTTCTTATATGCTTTATGAGTTTCTTATATGCTCTGGCTAATCCGGCGCTTTACGCAGTTTAAACTTTAACGATGGAACGATTTAAAATTTAATAAGTCTTTGTATTGGTTAAAAGGTTATGTCCATTGAGATACAATTTTTGAAAATTTTAAATTACAAAAGTTTTGTTGAAAACGTGCAAATTATATTGGGCGCAAAATTATTAAAATGTGTTTGGGATTAATATAGATTTCTTATTATCGTTCAATATTTTTGTGAAATTAATTTTCATTTTTATATATAAGAGTCACATAATTTAAATATTTTCTCTGAATCTCACAAATCTCTCTCAAATTTCCATGCTTCAGCTAGTTGCAATTTTCAATGCAAAAAAATAAATATTGATTTTTAGTCATATACATTTCTTTTACAAAGCAAAATGCAATGACGACTAAAAATTCCCACTTTTAGGAAACTTTTAAAATCCCCCCCCCCCCCCCCCTCATCCCCAAAAAAAACGATTTTCCCATCTTTGCAATTCCATTCATAGGTCCCCGTGTTTCTCAAACTTTGAGAAACATGTTCATTTATATCTAATAAATAATGGATATTTTGTGTATAATTGTTTTCGTAAAAGTCAATTTAATTAGTCATAAATAACTAAAAATCAGTTTAATTAGTCATAAATAATTTAATAACTATAAATGTGGTAATAATATTAAAATACTTCAGGAAAAAGTGTTTTTTTCTGGACGCTATAGATATCCTAACTCGTTGCAGGCCCCTACGTTTATTAGGTCCTTAAGCATCGCTTACCCGTGGTTAATACCGGTTACGCCACTGGTTATTACCCGTTTATATTCCGAAACTGGTTGTTCCCCTAATTTTCATCGTGAGGTATTTAGCTCGTAGTTGTGTTAGCTGAGAAAGTATTTTGAATTATTCTACAAATCACACACAAATCACAAAATTGCTATATTTGCTGACGTTGTACTATGGTTCCAATTTGGTTTCGGATGTGGAAGAAATATAAAACGTGCAACGAAGCTGTAGCGCGCGATAAACCATATGTTCTGGATGGTTAGTGACGTCATATCGTTAAGTCCTTTACAAATGCTCAATTTATTTTAGAAAAAATTAATGTGTACAATACACGACTTTCACAACATGTATACAAATTCCTATATAGTGGAAAGCTATAACGCAAATTATAACTGTCTTAGATCCGGTCTGGATGATATTAATAGCCTTATTGCTGCTGAAAATTAAACTAAACATACCAAATGCCACGGAAATAGCTTACTCCTTTTCATAGTTATCATACTTTTTTAAAAAATAAAATTTCTAATATCTCGATAATGGCGTATGATAACTCCAAAGGAAAGTTCCAATTAATTTCAATAAAAACAAATGTAGCAGATTCTGTTTACGAGATATCGTACTAATAAACAAACAATAAACTCACTAATAAACAAACACCCAGACATCAATGAGAAAAAAAAAGTTGATTCGTATTCGGGGTTGCTCAAAACCTATAAAGCCATTCAAAATCCATCAAAGAACTCATAACAATACTTATCCTTGGTATACACTTAGACCCATATCAAATAATGCATAAAGTATTAACCGTAAAATAACGTAGTATATCAACCATTTAATATATAATGTTCTCTGTCAATTAATTTCATTTGAGTGAAAGTATGTGATAAAGCATATTACACACTTCAAAATATTCGAATTATAACGTAAAGGAATTACGCTGTACTCATTTCCATAAGTTTTGAAACAAATTTTAAAATGCCTAAATTTATAACGTTAACTTAATTAAATAACATAGATTTTTGAGTGTATATATGTTTTCCATCTTTGAAATACACACCTTGTAATTGGAAGAAAAATTGGGTAAATCTTCCGTTATCTCCTCTCAAGAGAAATTATTCTGGTGCTGCCATCTAGCGAAAATAGATACAAAGAATTCTTTAATTAATCTGATGACTGGAAAGAATAAAGAGAAATTAAACTTCTAGTGCTGCCATCTATTATACAAATGTTGAAACTTTTCATAATGCTTGCATAAAAAATATATTTTTTGTCGGTAGAGAATGTTAAAATTGCGTTTCTCAAATAATCCTGTGGCATTTAAACTCTATGAATAAGAAAACTTTTGATTTCATTTCTGTGCAATAGAAAGAATTTATCAGTAAAATTTAGCTCTTAAAAACCACAGATGTTCACAAACAATTAAAAAATAAAATTTCGTCGAATGCATTGTCATAATAAGGAATATTTGCCATAATAATAAGTAAACTAAATCACCAAAATTACAAATTTTCCAAATTTAAATAAACTGAAAAGGTGGAATTCCAGGTTTTCCAAAATTGATCTTGAAAAACGAATTGAATAACTATAGTAAATCATATTCTATTTAAATTTTTAGTTCAAATAGTTTCTTAAGATTTCAATTGTTTTTAAAAAAGTTTCTACCTAATTAAGAAAAAGAATCTTTCTTTATTTTCCGAAATAGCTGTTTTCAAAAGAACTAATTGAAAATTATACGTTATTGCTGGTAGTAAAATAACTATTTAACTAAAATTGTTTGTTTTTTCATATTTGTTAATTTCATTTTCTATCTTAAGAAGAGATTATTTTCGATTTAAAAGCATTAAAACTCCTAAAATTCCCATGAAAAAGCATATTTCAATCTTCATTGCAGACTATTTTTATCGTAAATTAGATATAAATCGTTTAATGCTAAAAGAGTGGCTTTAACAAATGCGTAACCATAATATTGTTTTCAAAAACAGTTAAAACATTAATATGTTTCTGTAAACACATTTAATTCAGCTATCGCATTTAAATGGCGGCGATAATGGATGTGTTGTAGAACAAAATTTAAAATTTAGATGGTAATAAAAATTGTCTAGAGAAAATAATTTGTGATTCCAATTGATATCCTGAATTATTAGGAAAGTATTCCATATTTATAGATCTTTTTTTATCCTTCACTTTAAAATTTATTCAACTTTATATGTCTCTTAAAAGAACAAAACATTCAAAACCGCTTTATTAAAAATAGGCAAACTCGTCAAGACATTTTCTGGTATGTTAAGGAAGACTTAATTATAACTTCAACTTTTGTATTCTATTTTTTACTATCATTCGTATTATTAATCACAAAATTAAAAGATATATTAATTGCAAAATCGGGCTCTCGAAAGTTACAATGTTATCTGCTGTTTATTTTACAATTATGATTTTTATTCTCCTTGGTATTTACCAGACTTCACTGCTAGTAATGGATATATTGCACTAATCAGAAAACCTTCCAATAATGTAAAAATAGGCGCTTCCAATAGCTTAAAATCATGATCTGAGAGCAGTAATTAGTATTGGCAGATCAACTCGTTGGGTCTCATCAACACCAAATAACCTAGGTTCTACAATTCTGCAAATTTCTAAAGAGTCAGCAGAGTCAATCTAACAGAGTCCGTTTTACCATGCAGCTGGCATAAAATTCTCAGAATATTGGGCGAACTACGCGGGACAATAACGATTTCAAGGATACTCTGACTCAAGTTTCAGAGAATTTCATATGAATTGAGTAATTCGATTACATTCACCAGAAAGGTTTATGAAGTTTCGTTTATAATAAATTTTCTTGCCGCCACAGCAGCAACAGCTGATTGATGTTAATAAGTACTAACGGACGGTACACGGATACTGATTTTCTGCAGTTGGTACTTTATTCCGAGATACACGATTATCGAAAAGTCATGCACATTAAATGTTAAAAACATTTAACGTACCTGGAAAAGTGGATTTTATTTTCAAGTAGGTGGCAGTAATATACCCTCAAAAATATTTCAGAAATATCGTCTGTTGATTTTAGTACATCACACGATCATTACAGAGCTCTTTTTTTAACAATCGATAAGCATGACGTTTTGAATGAAATAATTTTTATCTTAAACAATATTTCTCTAACCATTCTTAGGAGAATGTCAAAAGAAATATCCATGCTCTAAAATTAAAACCCCTAACAATTCAATAATTATATATATATATATATATATTTATAAAATATTAAAATAGTAACGAAACATAAATAAGAAACATTATATATATATATATATATATATATATATATATATATATATATATATATATATATATATATATATATATATAGGCAAAAAGAAAGACAGGCATTTCATTTTAACTCAGGTTAAACTGTCAGGTTAAACTGACGGAGTTGCTGAAACTCTTCAATGAACTGTAATTCTTCTGAAACTCTTTAATAATTTCTGAGTGGCAAGAGAAATAATGTCTAAAATAAAAATTATATCATTCTGAAAAAGCGTCATGTTCACTGATAAAAAAATAAGTCTGAAACTCTCGTCTGGCGTAATAAAAACGTCAGATGACAATTCAGACTTATTTTTGAGCGTATATTAGTGCCACCTAACGGAAAAAATCTGCTACTTTAATTTCTCCTTACACATTATTAGATTTTATAATTTGATGTGTGCTACTTTTCAATCGTCATGTGTGTGTGTGTGAGGGATTCATCCCAGGAAACTGTTTTTATTGTTTTTACAAGTGCTGTCTTACCGTTTCATTAGATTGTGAACCGTAACATGAAAGACAAACAATAGAGAATCGACAAACAAAAACGTAGCAACATACCATGTCCACCTAAATTGAAATTCCTAAAATCCTTATTTTAGAATTTTCAACTTAATGGAAAAGAAAGATTTAAGGAGACTGAGTGAGAGATAATAAACCATAACCGAATTTGAACATTCTGCAATACCAGGAATTTATTTCATTTATTTATGTTGAAACTGCATCGTATTTGCGTTGCACACCAGGGAAACCATTTGAAACCTAACACACGCTGTCCATATCTAACGGCGTGACTAATTCAACATTTTATTATTTGACTTCTTTATATTATGGGCAAACCGCGCGTCTTTCTATACTAAATGAAGAACGTTCCATAACTTTAATTGAAAAGTTTCGCCTACCGTTCTTCGTTTTCGAGATAGCGATTCTAATTTCTTCAATTCACTGTTTGAGGAGCTACAAACTTTCTCAATCTATTGGGCATAGTCGCTTTCCTGTTAGTAGAGTCTGCTTTTACAACTCTATAGAACACTTCAATCGAAAGTAAAAGGTATGCAGAAGAGCTTTAAAAAACCCTGTATAGTATCTCATAGATTACTCAGACATAGACACACGCAGAAACACATATATATAGAGAGAGAGATAGAGAGACGCAAAAACACACACATAGAGAGAAGGGGGGGGGGGGCGCATATGCACACAGACTCACGTGCAAATACTCACACACATGTACATACACACATGCACAGTTATTTCTAAAAACAATTGATTCATCTTCTAAGATACCCCCAAACGTGTAAAGCCATCAAAAACCATTATTTAAAATTTTCGACCTCATTACAATACTTCTCTTATGCATTGTGAGCAAAGTAATGAAATATACAAATTAAATGCTTATATAAATTGTGGAGTATATGAGAGAATCTTATATAAATGTAGGATTCTCTTAAAAGTGTTTTGAATATAACTAGTTCAATTTGGAACTTCCTGTGTTTGAAGTTCACTGACTGTAAGAGTTTGAGATAAAATATGCTGAACAAGAGCATGATGCGAAAGATTTTAAAACCGAGGAATTATAAATATGTAAACAGCCTTTAAAAGTTGTATTTTCTTTGAAGGATAAGTTTTTTTTTTCTTCAGCAACCGACCTATTCATTAACTTTGTTTTGCCTTACTCCCACACACCATCAACTGTATCTCTCGTTTCAGCCAGTGCATTTCGTTTTAAAACGTTCCATTTTAACGAAAAACCAAAACTCATTTAATTAAAACTCTTGCACGTCCTATCTCCAGATGTCGCCCGAGCCACTGGACCCAACGAGATCTGCTAAATGGGATTGGTTGTTCCTCGCGTCACGTGATCTCCCCCCACCAATCACACACCGTTTCTGCGCTAATTACCCTCTCCCTGATTAATGATTGTCGCTCTAGAGTAATTTTCGTCTTTCGCAAATTCATTAGCGGGATCATCAAAAAGGTTCTATATTAATTGCTCCTGCACACTGCGCAAATCTGCTTGTCTGAGAGCGGAGGGGTCGTCCTATCCCCCCTCTCCTCATCAGCTTGCGTAATTATTCGAGGCGTGATTAATAATTAAAAGAGGTCTTCACCCCCTCCCCCATCTTCTCCATCCTTACACCTCCGGAGTAAAAGTTTTGACAGCAAGTTTTGGAAGGAAGTGAGATATATATTTTTCTTCTTTGGCATTTTAAAAGATATTTCAGCCCAAATTTTTTTCCCTCGCTTTCATCGTTTACGGTAGCGGTTTTAACTATATGCTTCATTATTTCTGAATTTTCACGATTTTGGGTAGGGTTTTTTCCCCCCCTTCTGAGTACTGGGATTTTAATCGAGCTCATTTAGCTGCAGCCGGTTTTCTGCTGGCAGCGAAAAATGTCTAGATCTTCCCTGTGCATGTGAATCCTATATGTGATATTTTATTTTACTCAAACCAAGTCTTTCTTCCCGTTTCAATAAGGAATGAGTTAGGGTGTGGTTTTCCCTTCATCTTTAGTTTGAGACAAAGTTTACCTCCTTCTGGACGAAAGTGATATACAGGATAAAATAGCTGAAATACGACGATTCGCTCCACCGTCTCATGCACTCATATTGACATATATTGTTTAAATCGACTTGAAAATGAAAAATCGTGTTTCTTTTTATGAGCTAGCGTTCACACTTTATTTTTAAAAGAAAATTTCCATAAATTTTTCTCTTAACAAATTTTAAAGATTAATTGTTAATTTTCCTTCAACAATTAATATTTAAAATTTTTATTAACTCAATAACTATGCAGGTTGTTAAGGAAAATCGAGGACTATGCAAATAACTCGAGAAGTATTACGATTATCATATATTTTTTATAAAAATGCATAGCGCTACACGATGAAATAATTTTAGAGAGACTAACCCACACTTTTAAGGGGTACGAGGGTTCATATATCGCTTCCTATTAAAGATAAAGGAGGAAAATCACTTATAATCGCTCGTCATAGGTTTCATACTTCTGGAAAACAAAATTCAGTGACGAAACTCCTCCCCCCATTTAGCCGTACCCCTCCGTTTCCGAGGTCCTAGTAAATATTGTGTTCTTTGTTATCTATACAATTAAATTTTTGGCATTTCTTCAATGTTGTACCCAGTGACAAATTTATTCTAAGGCTATATTATTATTTGAAAATGTATGAAAGGCAGTCTCTATTACAAAATTATTCCCAGTAACCTCCTAAAGAATTTCTGTGAACCCCCTGAGTGGTTCGAAAACTTTTACGGGTCCTGAAACCACCACTCTATAAAATTGCAATAAATCTTAAAAATGAGCACATGGTCTATCAAAGAGAAATAGTTCCGCATACGTCTAATAGATGGCAGCAGTATACAAGTCTCAGATATTTTAATGATTAATCTTTATGCATTTGTGGAGGTTCTCTTGTCTTTGGAGTTATGCATGTAAAACAATTGTTAATAGGAAATCCATTATGTGTATTTTTATATTTAGTTCATAGACACTTTCTCGTATGGATTTAAAATCATTTTTTATAGTCTGGCAGAAATATTACCCATCAGGAATAGAAAAGAATGGACAAAATTACAAATACTTATTTCAAAAGTATATTTAAAAATATTTCATTTAAAAAGTTATGAAAAATATATTGAAGTTACAGCATTTAAATTCCTTAGCGTTTATTAGTTATTTAAATATAAAATTTGATTTTTAATATAAAATCTGATAATCTTAATTATATATTAAATCTAAAATTATTATTCCTTAAATAATTGAAAAGTAAAACCTTCAGAGGACCTAGGGTAAATTACAATATTTGCATTTTCAGAAAGATATGTAAAGGTATTTAATAATAATAATAATAATAATTCAATAATTTTAACTTTATGTGAGAGAGAGCGATTTAAAATTTTAATTACACTACCGTTCTAACATTTTATGCAATTTATTTGCTAATATATAGAGTTAGCTTCAATGTTTTTAGTGCTCCGATGTCTCTAAAGATCGTTATGCGACTGCTTATTAATCTATTAATGCCTGTAAAGGTTGTTTCACAGCGTGGAAACATTCACAATAGTGAAATCAACTTGCAAGGGAAGAAACATAACACTGTATAATGAAAATCATACCTACGTTTGTAATAAAAGTACTTCGCTAATAATAACATAAAATGTGAATTACAAGTATATTATTTACAATTATAGAATTGCAAGTTTATATTACGGGTATAAAATGCCATAAAAGAAGCTATTATAGGCAGCAAAAATTTCACCACTATTATTTTATCGAAAAATGTTTCTTTGGAACATCTATTTCTCAGGATCTGCTATAGATATAACTGAGATTATGACTGATTTGGATTCAACTTCAAGTTATAGAGGAAGATGGGGGTTTTACACTTAGGATTTTTACTTCCGGTGATTTTTCCATTTAAAGTTTTAAAAAATTCGTTTTAGTTGAAATATCTATTTCTCAAAATTGATTATTGATAAAGCTTAGATGGTAATTGGGGTATAGATTCAACATCAAATTCTGGAGTAAGTAGGGTGATTTGCTACGAATTTTCACTTCTAGTTTCTTTTCCATTTCCGGTTCAAAAATTCTCCTTGAAACATATATATTACTCTGGATCAAATACAGATTGAGCTTAGTTAATAACGGATTTATTCATTGCCAAGTTCCAGAGAAGTTAAAGGGGCAGCCTCAGAAAGAATTTTCCATTTTTCTTGAAACATCAATTTATTGGGATATATTATAAATGAAGTTAGATAAGGCCGATATGGATTCAGCATTGAATTCCGGAGGAAAAGAGGGATGGCGGTCGCTAAGAATGTCTACTTCTGATTTCAAAAAGTTCCTTGAAATATTTTTCTTGAGCTATTTCTCAAGATTAGCTATAGATAGAGTGTAGACATATGAATTCAGCATTAAATTCCGAGGAATTCATTAATGATTTTCCTTTCTGATTTAAAAAATTTTATTGAAACATTTATTTCTCGGAATTGGCTGCAGATAGAACATAGATGAAGGCTTATGATTTCAGTATTAAATACTAGAGGAGGGGTTCACTAAGGAATTTCATTTCTTTTATTTCTGGTTCTGGGGGTGTCATTTCCGATTTTTCCGAAAATTCGTATAGCTGTACGAAAAATATGAACAAAAGAGAACAAAAGTACTTAATAATTCCTTCAAAAATGATGCGTACGTCATATGCCACCATGTGAAGATTCCTTCACAAATTTCTTGTTGCAGATAATTTCAGACATCAGTTAGAACGAATTTTACATATCTACATACAGTACAAAAAATAAAAAGTTTAAAAGTGCGCTTGATTTAAAAAAAAAAAAATTTCTTCGCAGCTTCAAGATTTTCTGAAAAAATAATTTCCCACCAGAAGTTCCTGCCGTCCGTTTTACCACCCTATCACCACAAATCGAGCAGTTTGTACCCCTCAATTTCTCTTTTAATGAAATCATCTCCCTCCCTAAAAAGGATTGCGATTGGTCACAGTTCCATTGTTCGACTCTCACCTAGCATTCAACGCCCCATGATTTATCGCCGACATCATGAAAGGAATGGACGATCGGGTAAAAAAAAGTCGTCTGCTATTATGGCACACACACCCCCGATCGTCTGTCTGCGTGGCCCGCACAAAAGGTCAAATGGAATACGTACCGGGGATAGCCCGATCTGCCGTGTGAAATATGATTAATATTTTGATCGCGGTGATATACCTTAATCTGTGGGGATGGTGAATTATATGGGTGGGTGGGGAATGATTTTGAGAAGTAATCATCGGGGAAGCTATCGTTGGCCACTGGAGATATTTTAAGCATATATATTATCAATTAATAATCTGAAATAGTATTAGCACAAATATAACGCAGGGAGTCGGAAAGTCTTCTCAGACCTCGCAGAAACCCCTCTGTGAACTAGAAGGCTGAAACGGGGAATACTTAAGTATGTCCCACGGAACAGAACCTAACCGGGCTAATTTTCGATTGAGATTGCTATTTTCGACGCTAAATGCATACAAAACAGATTTTTGGTTAAGATTATTATTTTCAACGATAAATACAAGCAAAATACATTTCCGATTAAGATTACTATTTTTGACGTTAAATGCCTACAAAATATATTTTCGATTAAGATTACTATTTCCGAACAATATATGTTATTCCGAACAATAATATGTTTTGTGTGCTAAATGCACACAAAACATATTATTAAACAAAATAAAACGTATTAAAAGAAGTTACAACTTATTTCTTTAAGAGTGTTAGTTTTCCTGTCTTTAATGCAAGCTTAAATACCAGTGTAAAAAAAAATCCCAGGAAAAGAAATAAGTCAATATATAACGAAGGGGATCGAATGCATTAAGCTTCGAAAATAGTAATCTTAATCGAAAATTAGCCTTGTTAGGTTCATTTCTGTGGTCGGTATGCCAAGTTTCAGCCTTTTATTCATAGAGGGTTTTCTGGGCGGGATGGAAATACTTTTCGACCCCTTACGTAATACTTGTGACTTTCAATAAATAAAAGTGCTGCTTGTAAGAAAAGGGCATGCAAAACTTCCTTGAAGAAAGCATAGCCAAATATGTCAGTTAGTTGAATACAAATAGCTGTTATAAGGGCGCATACTGCTCTTTTAGCTTGAAGAAGTGGTTTTCTACCGCCCTCGAAACAATTGTCTGCGCCTGACTGACATATATCTTCTTTTTTCAAGAAGGTTTTGTATGCTATTTTACAGCCTTGACTTTGTCCATAAATGGATGAAGAAGTTAGAAAATGGGGATGGGCTATAGTCGTCATATCAAAATATCTTAGAATCAGGCACCTTGTAGAAACTAGTAAACAAAAATAAACCGTCATTCCATATCTAACCGGTCAGTATATATATCTTACAAGTTTTTGGTGTAAAAGCAGCGCTCGATTAGGACAGTCTGGAGCCCTAAGCATAACATGTTTCGATAGTCCTCATCCCGATTTTCAAAAGGGAAAAAAATATTGTAACTTTCTCTATATTAGTACTTTTACACAGACAAAACAGTGTTAGATTGTTAAGTAATGTTATATATATTTTTTATTAATATTCAATTATATATTTTCAAACAATGAACTCCTCTCAGCCCTGGTGGAGTGCAGTGTTTCTTTCAGGACTTTCTGGCCCGGGGGGGAGCGAATAAAATTTTAGGGGGGCAAGTTTTCTATTTGCCCTATATAAATATATCTAAATGCTGTGTCACATAAATAGAAACTAGGTTAACATAAAATGTCTCCGGGGGGCGGGGGCGAATACTCGTCTACGGGTGTGCTTCCCCCCCCCCCCCCCGAGGTATGCCTACGGCCCGAAGAAGCCTCCCTCTAAGAAAAATGTGTGCAGGTTCGGTCTTAGGCCCAAAGGCCAGACTGGAGCAAATACGACCTTCTGTTACAAACTCCACATCCTCCTTTCCTCACAACATCTTCTTCGGACATCGAGTAAAAGCCTACTACACCAAGATTGATACGGCTTCTCTTGTATCTGTCAGTTTGTCGTATCAACGAGGAAGGAAAAAACAAATAAGGATCGCTTTCTCTTCTTATGTTCAGTGAAAAAAAACATGGAGGAAGAAATGATTAGATGAAACGTAATGACGTAGAAAATGTGATTCGAAGTTTTTGTGTCGTTTCACCATCTCCATAAATGACAAATGGACGGTGGAGAAACCGGGAAAGAAATGATAGAGGAAGAGAAAAATAACAAAAAATTGCCAAAAAGTTCCCGAAGAGGGACATGCGTTGATCATCGACATTCGTGGATCTGACAATCTCATTCGATTTCTCCCTTTTCATTGATGGCGAACGTGGTGGTGGCGGTTCGAAAAAATGATTCCACGGACAGATGAATCTTTTATTATTTCTCTTGTTTCCCGGAAATTGGAGGCTGTGTGTTTCAGTAATATTTTTTATCAATGTTGTATTATTACTCTCCACACAATACATATTATATGTAAAAGTACAGTGGGAGATTCTAACATTTTTCATGTGTAAAATGCTTTACATATTATATTTACCAAACAAAATAAATAATTAATTATTATTATTCATTACAATTAACATATAATGATAGAGAATAATTCTCTCAATTTAAATTATTCGTTCAATTTCACCCAATGAATTTTTTGTAATTAATTGATTCATTTATAGAATTTGTACTTTTATTTTATCAACAACCAATAATTAGACAATGTAACCTGTATTAAATAAGACGTATTCTTAAATTAAAGCATTCTATTGCATTACCTATACCTTTATTCGAAAATAATTTCCTTCTTTTCCTCTGTATTTAACCCACCATCGGAAATGATGGCGAGTAAAATTGAAACGTCCCAATTTCCTCGAGAGATGTCCACAGCATCCTCTAATAGTTTCCAATGAACTTCAAGAACTAAGACCCATTCTGTACGTTCTATGACATATTCTCCGAAGCTGACTGGCACCTTTATCGCAGTTCAGCATTCAAAGCAACTTCGTGAACTGCGATAAAAATGCCAGCTAGCTACAGCTGAAATTACATCTGCACTTTTGTCCTTGGGTCAATGTTGATGCCATCAAGAGCCATAATTCTAACTTTTACAAGATTATGTAAAAATATGCGAGGTGAAATATCAGAAATGCGTATAAAATTTAGTTCAAATTGCTGTTTGAAAGTAAACACTTCATTAGAACACAGCATATAAAGTGTTGGAAAATATATAAATCGGTTCCAAAGGCAATAAAGGAGCCGTCATCGTCAGGGTAAATGAGATGAGACAGAGCATCAGTGCCAACAAATGCAAGATCGTGTCTACCTATAGGCAGGTCATATATATATATATATATATATATCCACAGAATTCAGAGCACATTTAAACATCTATAAAATTCTTATGCAACCCCTTGAAAAATCTGAGTCCAAAGAACTCCCTCATTGGGAAATTTGAAAATATCTGCAGAATCAGTATAATATATGTATTTACATTATACGAAGATATTAAAAAAAATGCTTCACATCCTTAAAAATCTACAGAGATGAAGAAGGCAGATATCAGCTTATTGTCCAACCGACCTTCGGTTGATCCCGGGATTACCATAAACCTTGCCACGAATACCATCTTCTACAAGATAGGAGACTTTTACTCGGAGGAGATAAAAAGTCGGCCATAACACACTCATCATAGCCAAAATATCTCTATTCCTGCTGTATCCGGTGCACAATCTTTGAGCCTAACTCCTCTTTTGTGCTCCTCTCTAGCTTCTTTTGAACGTTCTGACACCTCCGACCCTCACAACAAACGTTAGGCTATCCCCCTCCCTCGATTCACAGAAAGTGACAATTTTTCACGCCAGATGTTCACCGATAGGACCGTCGAGCTTAGCGCCCTCGCCGTATCCTTAATAGAGATATCAGGGTGCACAAGCGTATTAGGATAGGTACAATAGGATATAAAGGGACCCGGAGACAACCCCCCTTGGGATGAAGGGGGATAGGTCGGTTTGGTTGGTTGGCAGAGACTTTTGCTGGTGGAGAGGATGTTACCTAGTGTTATTAACCGAAGAGTGGGAGCAAACAAGTCCAAACAGCTGGCGGATACAACCATAATGATTGGAGGATTCTTTTAATTTAAATTCAGTCACGCCCACACAATCAGTAAACAGATCGATAGAAACCAATGGCATTCAATAGCTGAAGGTTGGATTGGGTATCATGCACTCATATCAAATGATCTGTTGCTGAATATACTCAATGGATTTCCTTTTTTTTCTTCTTCTTTACTGTACTATCTATCATTTCATTGTGATGGAAAAGAATAAATGAAATGGGACTATGGAAAAATAGATTCCTATAACAAATGACACACGATCATAACAGACCAGTCTTCTTTCTGGTGCACCGTCTTTTGAGTAGTGGCAACCATTTTTTGTATAACGGGGTAAAAAGAACTCATTTACAAAGCCATTCAAAGACTGCCATAGCAATTGGTTGTGTGGTGTACCAAACTGGCTGCCGTTATTGCAGTAGACTCATCTAATAAACATATCATTGTGGCATAAAGCGACCATGTGTAGTAACCCTTGTCCATCAAACATCCATCGCTGTCCAAGTCACTCTAGTTAGCGAAAATAGAAGTAAACGTTCGAGACCAAAGCCTAACAAACCTGCGCATCCTGCTTGAATGGTTTGTTCTAAAATTTCGCTCACGTTGTCTATCAATAGAATGTGTTAAAATTTGCAGCTTTTCTCAATTGGGTCATCAACATTGCTTTCATAATGACCGCCGCAGAATCACAAGGATTGATTAATTACCTAGTAATGCCCAAGTTTTATAAATTCCTCAAGTTATTCTTCAATAATTTAAAAATAATATGTTTCTAAAAGAGTTCTGTATGGTTAAATAGTTTCCCCGTTATAGCCTTTTAGTCAGGGATGAAATTTAGCCAGGTTCATTGAGTTAAAAATTCCCATCTTGCCGAGTTTAATTGTATGAACGTGAGTTCTGTCAGAAGTTTTCCTCTCTTTTTACTGCTAAATCCTTCTTGAAAACGATGGCACGATTAAAGCAGGAAAATTTAATGTTTCGGAAAAACACGGGCGACTACCAATGGTATGGGAATGTAACACACGGACAGTGTCAAATCTGAAAGGCACACAGCAAATGCAGGGATGTGTATAATGATGGATAGCCGAAAAATCAGATCTTTCCAATTTCCCTTGTTTTTATTCTCAGTTGCAAACGGTATGGGCCAACAATACAGCATGAATTTCCGAATGTAGACTTTCTTTCCGTTATTAAATTTTTTGGGGGCTACATTAAAATAATGCATATAGTATTTTGTCCTTATTGTCGTTACTTTAGAAATGTTTATAATTTTCGCTTAATGCTTAATCAATATTGGCTAAATACTTTAGTTCAATATCGTCTTAACATATTAGTCCAATATTGGCTACACATAAAAATTCAATATTGGTTATGTATTAACTAGAAATACTGTCACCGTCTCAGGATAAATACTGCAAATATCCTCGATGCCAACTCATTAAATCATATCACCCCAATACGGATAACACTGACGAAAACATTAGCATACAATAATGCAATCTATGCAATAATTTATACTAATATCGGTTTGCTTCTGGGGCTAATGTTACATTATTTAACCTTTTGCTTACGGGTGGGACAGCGTCAATCTCAAATGAAGAACCTCTCAAAAAGACAGGTATTTGACTTACCCTATCCCAATAAGTTCGATCACCCTTTGCAGACATTGGCATCCATGAACGCCAATGTCTGCAAAGGGTGATCGAACTTATGGGGATAGGGTATGTCAAATACCTGTCTTTCTGAGAGGTTCTTCGTTTGGGATGGACGCTGTCCCACCCGTAAGCAAAAGGTTAAGATGAATTAAGATTCAGCTTAAAGATCTCATCAATAATCTTTCAATTTTAATCTATAAACGGTACATGCGGCTTTTCCAAATTCTAAATCAAACTTGTATAGCTTCAGCGCTCTTCGGTGAGCTAACTCAGCATCACCTGAGTGTAATTGAATTCGGTGTGAATTCTGCCGGGATTTTCCTGGTGATATCCTGCTAAACCCTCCCTGAAACCGATGGCACGATTAGAGCAGTGAAAGTTAATGTTTCGGAAAGACACTACAGCTACCGATGTTATGGGTGTGTAACATATGGAGAAATGGTGGACACCCATTGCGCAGAAAACACGAACAAATACATGGAGGACGTATGGAGAGGATGGACAGTGGATGGGCTAGATTGCGCTCTAAACCTTCGGGGTGAGTCGTATGTATTGGGACGTAGATAATCTAGATCAGGAGTTCCAAAACATTTTTACCCAAATCATACATTTTATCCCACTACAGGTCGGCGGAAGCATTTGATTTGTTCTCAAAATTTGTAGCATTAAAAGCCGATATGATTTAATATATTTTACAACACAAAATATATATTTATAAGAAATAAATATAAAGTATTAAAATCAGTTGGAAAATTTAAAATTATAAGGATTCTATTTAATATTTTTTTATACACGCACGCGGAACAAATTAGATTTTTTTAATGTAATTAAGAAAGTTTAATTTCATTGGGATTTATGTTATAGATTTTAAAAAAAAATAATTTTAATTTGTTTATAATAATGTGAAAAAATTTGTTACTCATGTCAAGAGCAAAGTAAATATATTGCTAGCAATAAATTCTGAAAATTTTAAATAAGTTGTAGCAAAGGGCTATAAAAGTAGTAGCAAAAGCTAAAAATATTCGGAATTGTGCTTCTATTTTCCCTAAATCAAATTCATAAATGTTGTTGCTATTATTTCTCGAATGTTCACGAATATATATATTATTAAGAAACAATATAAAACCGATTTCTGTTTTAAATCCTAAAAGACGATGCGTTTTTAACAATTTCCTCCTGAAACAAATTTTTAGATAATGCTAATTATTTGATTTTACTATGTATCCCCAGATATGCACATTTGTTTTCAAAAGAAAATACGTTTTTTTTTTTTTTTAAATTGGTGAACTTTGAAATGAAAACAGTTTTTACTATCTTTTCATGCCTTTAAAACGTTTAACTTGTGGAGGCTAATAAACTGAATGTGTTCAATATTTTGATTGAATACAGTAATAAAATAGAGGCAATAACATATACTCAGAGATTTAAATTTGTGTTGTGGAACAACAAGAATCCTTAATATACAACAACACATCAAACAGCAGCTTAAAAAACACATCAAAGTATGATGTTGAAAACACGTATTTTTATTTCTGTCTTGTACCCTAAACTTCTTTTTTGATACGCCACCACACATTGGATGAATATAAGAGTAAACATGCCAAGGACCTAATGTTCCCATCAAATAAACGACAATTGACTAACAGTGTGATTTGGAACATTCTTCAACAAACGTTTAAAATTCCAAACACCAAAATTGCTGACATTTTCTGCTAACTCCAACGACCAGGCACTGACCAGTTCTGTTCCACTATGATCTTTCTCTCCATTGACGAATCTCCAACAGCCGCTGAATATAATCTGGTCTTATCAAACGTTCGAATATGGAAGCCATAAAGGGGTGGCGGTTTTCACCGTATTTTAGCCGTTAAAAAAAAGAGTTTGTGAGAGACTTATGTTCAATCTGTCTCCAGCAGAGAGCGGGTAAAAAGAAAAATCTCGTTTATCCCCGGAAAGCGGTTGACATTCCATTTGAATATTATGAGGGCCGCGGCGGCATCAAAATTCAACTATCGGTTCATTTTTTATTCAATATTCCAGCGCCTCTGATATTTTTTCCGCCCCTCCCTCAACCACTCTAAAGGAAAAACAGACAGAATTTCTGGCATAAAGCCGAAAAAATGGCGCATGGGCCTATTGCCTAGCTCTAACGACACCACAGGCGCCCCCAAATGTCCTCCCTAATGTCCAGTTTAGTGCTCTTTTATTTGCACTGAAGTAGTTTAACTGAAAGTGATACATGCGGCCCGCCCCTCCTCCAACAAAACTTTGATATAAAGTCAGCCAGCTTTTGGATATCATTACAGTCCAGTCTTTCTGTCCTACTGTTCAGTAGTGATGGATGCCATCGCTAGCTTTTGCAAGGGAAGGTTTAATATTGCTTGGCGGTCCTGGATCTATCAATCACGTTGTCAAAAAGGGGGTGGAACCCTCTGTCGCCCTCATGATTGCGCCACATATTGTGTTTGTGTTTTGATTCTGCCCCCACCCCACCTAGGTCTGAAGCAGAACGTTTTGCTGTTCGAACACTCTTACCTCATTTGCTGCAGACGTGGAATTTAAGATAGATTTTTATAGAGTGGGTACCCTGGGATCCCTTTTTTTTATTGCATTTTTGAAGTCGTTTAAAGATTATCTGTCTGTGATACTTCTATGATCTGAGGATTAAAATCTTGCTTTTTGTTTTGGGGGAATATATTTCTCTTCAAGGCAAGCCGTTACAGTTTGGGGTTTTTCTAGAGGGGAAGTCAGCGTTTTTTAATGCACGGCTAATAGAAAAACATTTTTCTTTGAACCGAGGTTGAAGGTACAGCCCCACTTTGACATGTGTTATTGAGAAGTGACAATCACTTGCCACTTGTTCTCTGCTGACTCGGAATTTTTTATTTTAGTTCATTTTTATTTTTATTTATTTATTTTATTTTATTTTTTATTTTATTTTTTTATTTTTTTTGTATGATCAAGAAATTTTTAAAAGAAAAAAGAAAATGTAAAAATTACATTTAAAAAAATGTAGAGTGTAATGATTAAAAAAATATGTTTTGAAATCAAAATAGTAACTTTGAATTTACATTTGATAAATCCATAGTCAAAATTTACCAGGAATTTCTTTTGAAATTTCAGTTGAAACTAAACGTCCAAAGTTATTTTTAATCAAAAATAAGTTTGAATTGAACAGATTTTCAATTTAAGCAGATTGCAAACATAGATTATAAATTACGTTCTCTCTGTTGAGCAAACTTAACTGGCAATGAAAATTAGACATTCGTTAAACACAGTTGGTAAAAAATTACATTCTGTACCACGAGACCTAGATTGGCCAAACAATTAGTCCCACGCCCTCTCAAACAATATCTTTGATTTAAAAGGTCATATTAATATAAATTATTTAATTTTCCATGTTTAATTTAAACGGTATGTATTTTTAATAACAATTTTTCGTTAAATAACAATTCTGATAAAATTCATTGTTTTGAAGAATTTGGTTGAAAAATACATTGAACTAATAATATCAAATATTGATACAAGTATAAAATCTCACGTAAAAGTTAAATTTAACAATAATTTCCTCATGAGTATGATCAAAATAAGAACAGACTAAATTACTTGAATCTTCCCTGCTCTTTCTTCTATGAAAACTATTAATAATATTAGCATTTAAACGCGCTTTACCCCCACCCCCACAATCACCACCACCACCACTACCATTTTGTCCTACCCGAAAGAAAATAAAAAATGCAGCTCTGTTAGGTTCAATCCAGTGGCCGATACTATAAGGGTGCAAAGGTTCAGCCTTCTAAGTCACCCGGCAGATGCTTGAGAGATCGGGAAAATATTTTGAAAAGCCCCATAATCATCATCGCCGCAGGAGCTGAATCAATAATCTAACTACGTTAGATTATTAAATTGTTACTATAAATATGCAAAGATTCAACCTTCTAGATCACCAAGGAGGGAGGTGGGCTTTACAGAGTCTGAAAAGACTTTTTGATAAAATCTCATTTTCTCTCCTCCGGGAGTAAATCGAAAATCAATCCCCGTTAAGTTCTGCCCGATTATCGACTATGTGGGCGAAGTATAAGCCTTCTAGGTCACCAAAGGGGCTTCTGGGGGGTATGTAAAGACTTTACGAGAACCTTCATTTTCTCTACCCTCCGGGGGAGGAAGAAAATCGAAATTCAGTTTCTGTTAGATTCTGTACCGTAACCAACACTTTAAGTGTGCAAAGATTCTGCCTTATAGGTCAAAGATGGGACTTCTGGAAGGTATGTGAAAAAACTTTTCAAGACCTCCCCTCTATTTTCTCTGTCCTAAAGGAAACGTATATCGAAAATTTGGTCCATTAGGTTCTATACCGTAGTCGGTATTATAAATGTGCAAAGTTTCATCCTTCTAGGCCTAGAGGGTCTGGAAATACAAAAGCATATTAAACACGTTCGACAATTATATATAGTGATTTATAAATGTACAACCAATTTCCGAATACAAACATTTGAAGTGAATTAAACCACACAAAATAAATAACACTTATTCTCAAATTCTCTGTTTCAAGGAAGTATTAGTTAACATTAAACTGTTTCATTTGATTTGGTTGTGTTATAAATGAATGCAACATCGCATAAATTTTGCATTACTTTGCAATTCGCATCATTAAATTATTAATGACAGTCGCCTTCATTAGTTAAACCATTTCAAGATATCTTCTGTGTTATACAGCATGAAATCTTTAATAGGTCTAGTTAAAATTAATGGTTCATTCGCTTACAAAGTTTCGCTTATCGTTTGACAGCACTTTTAAAATACGTCTCATTAGTTCGTATTTAGACAATGCATAAATGTATGTGATTGAATTTTGACAATTATAATCAATATATGCGATTTAAATGCGACGTCACATTTTTTTTTATATCTCTTACATTGACGTGACTTTGCGCACAATCAATAGCGAACTGGCTCACAACGAAAAATGCAGCACAAATTTAGGTTCAGATTTGTTGCACTAAATCAAGGATTTAGTGCCACAAATCTGAATCAGTGATGGGATTTTGTTATCCGACATGGACGGTATTAAAATCTTATGTACTTTCTCGACCAATGGGAATTTATGACCTTCCTTCCCCTTTGCTTACGCCACTACTGCTAGAGAAGGTTGTTTTGTAATTACACTGTTAAAGAACCACTTCTAGATAAAACTGCCTTATAATCGATTAAAACGTAAATCTGGTGATATAACATGCTTACGTTGTTGAAATTATATTTTAAAGTAATTCAAAAAGAACAATATATATAGGCATTTTATTATGTATACAGTTTTATTTTTAAAATAGTGGTAGTAAACAGCTATATATTAACGATACAATGTATATTTTTCTGTCGAAAGCTATTACAAGACTCGTTTAGACGTGAATTTTCTATTTTGGCATCTTCGAATATTACGTAAAATCGACAGCATTTATTCATTTTTGATTCCATACACGATTTGAAGTAATATTTCTTTCTTTAAAAACTGCAGCGTAGAAAGTTTTCATATCTGCTTTTTAACACACTGGCCATTTTTTATTGTCTCGATGTGGACAATCTAATATAAATGCTAGAGAAGCAGCTCGTCCTGATGTGCTTTTGATGACGGAGTGTCCACGGATCATGAAGGATGGGCCAAATAGAGAGAAAAAATAAGTTTTTGTGGGGGAGAGCCCTATCCCAGATGAAGGGAGACGAAATTGAAAGCACCAGCTTGCGGATATGGCCCAATATCTTTAGGGACAGCACAGGACAAGACCAGGAAGAACTCCGTGAAATAGAATTCATGAAGGAAAGAAAAAAATTGGATTCAGTGTAAGTTTTCTAGAAGCTTGGATTTGACAATGGTTTATGAATGCAGTTCGTGTTTAGAATTTTCTTAATTCTTTAAAAATACGTGTAAGCTGGCAACAGGTAAGTCAGGCAGGTATATTAGACGCATTCAGGTTATTTATGTTAACGTGTGTTCATTTAATACCTCTTACATTCGTAGCGGAATTCAAATTTTTTTTTAAATTAAAAAAAATATTGGAAACTTTCTCTACTGCGCAAGAGTATGAAAAGTAAAAATAAGCCTTTAAATGTTTAGCTTATAGATATATGGATTGCAAACAACTTTTAAAATGTTTTGAAATTAGAATCATTAATTTTTTGCATTGTATTACGTATTTTTTATGCAGTAATAACTTTTAAAACTATAAAAGAATAAAAAGTAACATACAGCACAAAAATAATAGTGTCAACAGGTTTTGACGGCAAGAAACAGCCTTCTGTGTCAAGATGTGACAAAGAGGTTTATTCTTGCATTCGAAACCTGTCGACAGTATTGATTTTGTGATGTATGTTTTTTATAGCTTTATCACATCGGCAGTAATTTGAGCTGAAAGTATATCAGCATTTAAACAGGAAATGTGGGAAACGAACTAGACAACAAAACGAGATAGAGAGGGAAAAAGCCAAATACAAAATTATAGAGCATGGTCTAATAAGTATAGGATTCGATACCAGGAACGAAAGAAATGCGTATAGGCAGTCAATAAATATCTATCAAAAATCGTATCATCAGAGCCTGTACGGTGACAACGGATCAACACGGTGACACCTGCAATGCTTGTCAAAGTACATACACGATCATAGTCTTGTTTTCCCGGCCGTCCAAATTGTTGTTCTATGTCTTAGGATGAGTCGGACGGTCGGGGTTTTCGACGGTCATTTTCTTTTTCGAATTCTAATATGCATTGAATTGACAGAACACATATTGAACAGACTATACATTAGATTCCTGTGCAAGTGTTTTTTGTTTTTTTTAGCATTTCTGAATAGGAAAATAAATCACCTTTAACTATATTATGTCAAATGAATGTATTTTGCAGCAGTTTTTCTTTTGTCTATTCATACTCATTAAACAATGCTCTACAACTTTTTAATTGACTTTCTTCGTTTATCTCGCATTATTGCCGAGTTTGTGGGATACTGCAATCACTTGCAATCAATCGGGCATGGTCGCTTAACTGTAGATAGACCCAGCGTGTACACTCATGGATTTTTCCTTACAAAGTTAATTGGGGTACTTAAGGAATCCTCTGTTATGGCCGCAAAAGTTCGATCTTTAAAATTCGCTATTAGAATCAAATCACAGGTAAAAGATATGATCAAAATTTAAAATCACTACCCTCAGAAAATGGCGATAATAATCAATTTCATTGGCGATGAGCAATGGAGAAATGGTAACCCTTCTTCTTTCTATTTTCCACTAGTGATGAGGAGCAACTGCATCAATCAACTTTTCTATCGGAGAGTTTTTCTTGTCCTGCCCCCTCTCTCTCCCTCAGATACACCGTATTCATCCACATTCGATGGAGGGTGGTGCCTAGCCTGGATATCTCAATAGGTACTGAGGGTGCTGTTTCAAAATTTATGACTCCAACATGTGTTGTCCCTTTTCCACTGTAGAGTTGAGTTGCTTCGTCCCGGATAAAGAAGGGGGGGGGGGGGGGGTACAAGTGAGGATCTGTAGTATAAAAAGACGAGAAATGCTAGTTCGAGAGAAAGAGAGAGAGGGGGGGAGATGGCTTAAATTTTCGGCTGTATTGACTGCTTCTTTTTGTGTGTAAGTCCAGAAAATATTTTGCTGGAAGGAGATTTTGAGTTTCTATCATTCGGCTTCGATGGAGAAAATAATTTATTTTTCTCGTACGTTGTTAAAAATTTCGTCCCAACGCAGGATGAAAATCAGATTTATCCAATTGAGAAATGGCTCTAGCGAGAAAATAGATTCACAATGCATGTTGGTGATTATGTATTGTTCCAGTAGCATAACTACAAGCATAGAAAAATGTTTATTTCACGTCTAAATTTATGAAATTGCTTCTCTTTTGCTTATTAGCAAATCTCTCCTTAGTCTTGGGCCCGGGAATTTTATCACCCCAGCAAACCCTTTAATTACTCAGGGCCATTGCCAGAAACGACATCCAAGAGGGTCTGTAGTGAAATGTAACTTTGGGGGGATGCACTAAAATATTAAATTTGAACTTTTAAATAAATTTCTCTATTAAAAAAAAGATTCTAAATCTTTTTTTTAATAGGGAAATTAGAGAATCTCTTATTAGAGAATCTCTTATCTTTAGTCTTATTAGAGAATCTCTTCTTCTAATAAGACTAAATGTGATATATTTTATTGGAGACCACTATTATTATATGTTATTGAGTCAAAACTTATGTACTACAAAGCCTGTTAATCATTAGCCTTTGTAAACTCTAACGGTTATTATTCCAGATATTTCAATCCATATAAATTACTATATAAATTAATAACAAATTGTTAATTGTATAGCCAAATTTGTGAGCTAATAGTAATACACAAAACGAAGCAATTTATAAAAAAAATTAAAAAAGTAATTTTTCATGCAAAATTTAAATCACAGATTGGATGAAATTTCGTATCACTACAAAAAATAAAATATTTTTTATCAGACGGACTGAATATGCCTCTTGGGGGGGGGGGGGCTAATTCTCTCTCGCCCTTGCTTGGATACAACCTTGTAGTTACCTCATAATTGTTGGCATTCGCAATAGTTGTCTGGACTATTTTATATATCCTAATGACAACAAATGTATCGCATTTTTCACTGTCTTTATTTTACTTTTTAAAACTATTGATATTCATTTGTTGCACTCTTAATTTCCATTTCTAGAGAAATTGTAAGTCCCCTTCATAAAGATTTTTCCATCCGAATTCCCGTAAGCTGAATGTAAATATAATCTTTCTTGCTTACATGTAACATTTTACCACCCGCCTCCTAGTTCAATTCCTATTTTCAATCCAAGTGAAGAGTGTTGTGCAGGTTCTTTTTTTATATAATCTCTCCCGCTTTGAAAGTCTGTGCTTGGCATTTTATAATAAACGCTATGGTGGTTCTCTTAGTCGTCCAGCATGGACGTCATATTTTTTTTTCTATTTTCATCCCCCCCCCTCCCACTGACGTATGTCGGGTCAGCAGAAAATGGATGAGTCCACACTAATCACAAAAACTTTCTCTGAACACAGGGATTGAAGAACAAGTGTGTCGGATGTTTTAGATAAGTTCTTTTTTTTTTTCCTTTTTCCTTCTTTTCCTTTACCCTCCTAGTTTAGTCTTGCTTTTGTTTTATAGTTTGATTTCATCAAAAGATCGTAGGTGGGGACGACAGGTTTGGTGAAGAGTAAAACAAAGAAACTGAGCAGGACAGTTCTTGAATCTGACAGCCGGATAACTTTTTTAATTAAGCTACATATTTTCGAAAGACGAAACTGAAGTGATATATAGACGAATTGAACTAGAATATGAATATCAATCAAAGAGAAAAGTACTTCAACTAAATTAAATTTCGTATTTCAGATACATTATATTTTTCTTTATTGTTTAATATTTAATTTTTTAGTTTTACTTGTCTGTTTATGTACTTTTTTCCTTAAATTTATTTTGTAATTTTACATTTATTAGTTCTATTCATAGTATTTTTCTACATTTATTTTTATTTTTCTACAACATCTCTTTCTTTCTTTTGTTACTATTTATTCTTTATCTATTTATTCTTTTGTATCTATATATTTTGTATTATTATCTATTATTCATTAATTTTTTCATTTTTTTATTTTAATGCTTTAAAATAAATTAAATGAAACAATTAAAGCATTAAATAAAAATAAGAGAGGATAACTAAATAATGAAAAAAATACATAACTTTAAAAAATACATAATCAAAAAATTTAGGACAATTACTCAAATTTTCTTCATGCATTAAAATGTAAAACTTGGAAAAATTCGATTTTATTACGAGCAAAATTTACCGAGTTGTTAAAGATTGAATTTTATGATTTAATTCACTTCCCCACGTCTGGGAATCCATCATGTCGGATAAGCGTTGAGGGGCCATATAAAACAAAAATAAAACATTTCAGTATATTTATTTTACTTTTCATTTAATAGCATATCTTTATAGGATTTACCAGGGTGCCCCGAAAATCCCTTTAACACCTAATAACTTCTTTAGTAGGGAGACTTTAGGTATGCATAATATAAGGTATTTGCTGACAAATTGACATGATTCGCAATTCAATTTGTGTACAATCCCTAAACAATCCCTTCTTCGGGGAAAATTTGCTGAAACTTTGAAATAATATACCTCAGGTCAATTTTACTTTTAAAAGAATCCAGATTTCTTAGTTTTGCATGTTAATGTATGAATAAAATTTTACTAATTGGAATTTTTGAGGACCAAGGGACCGTATAAAATGTTAAATTTCGTATATTTTCGAAAAATGCATTTTTCTATATACACTGCAAACGAGGTAACAATTTATATACGATAAATTGTTACCTCGTTTGCAGCGTTTATGTAACTGGAAGAATACATACATCTATTACTAATGGTTACAAAAATAAAGGCCATTAAATGACTTTTCCCGGACACGTTATATGTAAAATTAAAAGTATGTTTATTTGGCTGTTCCGTATACAAATCAACAGTTCTTGACAGATTCCTTTTTTTTATGGTTATACTTTACGTCATTACAATTAAGCCCGTAAATGTTTAAAAGAGTTTGAAGGCTCAAAGGCTGTGAAGATACTACTAAAAAATTATTCCATGAAAATATCATTATGCATACGAATTTTCCCCCTAAACTTTATTTGAAGAAAATGACATTTTGTTGCTTAGTAACAGAATTAAAATCAATCTGTTTACACGGCAGACGATTTTCATCCAACTTTTCCATTTTCAATAATAAAGAAATTGATATAATGAGAAATGTAATGAATAAACGGTATTAAATTTTTAACGGTGTTGTATCAGTTATGGTATATAAGATTAAGATAATATTTTGAGAAAATATTTTTTAATTCATATATTTTCCGGTGTTTAAAGGTACTGAAAAAACTTATTCTACCATTTCAGCGTCTTTGTTTTGGCGCATATTTACAAAACTTCATATTTTGTGCAGTGGTATACAAATGGGACGAAGATGCTTTATTCTTCAAATTTGCCCGTGGAAATAATTCTATATAGTACGAACAGATATTATGCTTTTCATTTTCTAGAGGAATTATAAATTCGGCATTTTAATGGAATTTTTTGAAAAGCAGTATGAATGCATTTAAAATTTATATATTCTAAATCACGATCAACGTTAGGTATATATGTTAGTAAGGAAAAAAATAAAGTATATTATACATTTATGTTGTTTGAGGTTTTTAATTTATTAAGTAAAAATATTTTAACGTTTTGCGATGAGAAACATGTCTCCAAAGATATACTATAATCATTGGAGCTGCGTCAGTCTGTGGCTGGTTCTTTTCTGAGCAGCCGTATTCTTTCATGTTTCGGATCAACGGACATGCAATAAGGGGTTGGGCGGGAGGGAACGGGATCTGGGGGGTTGTGTTTCGGAGTTAAATGATCTGTTCTAATCAGAACAAGCTGTGGAGAGGGGTGAGAGGTATCAAAAAAAGAACAGAATAAATAAAAAACCGGTGTTGATCCTATCCCGGCTTTTCTTTAAAGCTCATCAAATCGCACACGTTTTTGATTTTGCATTCGATTTTAGTTTAGAAAGTGGTAGAGAAAAATGGATATTATTTTGTTTGGAAGTTTAAAATTTTATTAGATAAAGAAACAAAATGAATTTATTAGGTTTCTAAGTACTTCCCTGTTCAAAATATTTTGAAGGTGCATTTCTGCATCACAACATCATAGAATTTACATTGATTTCAGTGTAAATATCTGGAAAGTTATTTTTGACATACAAGTAAGAGAGATTACAGACCTTAAATAACATAATGCATATCAATCAGTGTTATTTGAAGAAATCATTAAAAATTAAACTCACTTGGTCTCATATCTATAAATGCATATTTTATTTTATTGTGGTTTATATTTCTTTACTTACTAGCAGTTGTTAATGCTGAATAGCAGCAGCTGAAATAACATAAGTTTCATTCGATCTAAAACACATATGCTAGGGAAATAAGACGTATTGAAGTGGGTCCAAAAATATTTGATTTGACTAAAATAAATGTATCGATATTCAAATTATCCTTTACAAATTAAAGATGTTATAATACTTTTTTCACTCTTATAACTCATATTTAAATTCTGTTAACTCATGGCTCTTATATTTCGCTCAAAATTATCTCATGCCTCCACTATTCATTTCAAAATTCGTTTATTCGTTCGGAAATAATTCAATTTTTACTGCATACATATTTTAAAAATGGCTAGAATGCTTTAAACCTTTAAACATTTAAAATATGAATATTCAAATGTCGAAAATTATTGAATATTTTATCTGAAAGGTCATATGTTATACAACAGTAAATATTTCACGATTGTGTCAAGCCGCAATTGTCATATTTATATAGAAATTAATCTTGATTTTATCTTATATATCTGCGTTTTATATTGTTTTATTTTAGTAAAATAACAATAACATTTTGTATTTAAAGGGGTGAAGCTCAACTCAACTTTATTATACAATCATATTCCACTGTGTTTGGTTCCACTTGTAACGTAATCATCATTATAGTTAAAACAAATAATATATCTTTTCACAGATTCAGCACAAAAAATTACACCGAAACTTGGGTGCAAAATCTGAAAAAGATGTATCTTGTCAGATTTAGTACCCAAGTTATTCTTTTAAAATATATTTCATACAAATTATTTTAAAAGTTTATTTTCTCACTTTCGGAACAGCTTAGTGAAGCGTATGAATTCGCTTTGTTTATATGTGTTAATAAAAACTATTTTGATACCATTAACATCCATAGAGCATTTCAAATTATTAATCCGCCCGTTATACTATAATCTACCATCTGCAATGCTACCATCATTGCTCCGAGAATTATCATTGTATTCCATAGAGGGGAAATGTTATGAGAATCTTAAAATTCGAATCAGTCCCATTCTTATCATGAGAATTACTAAAAATTCTATCTAATTCTAATTTTTTACATAGTATATCACACACATACACACACAGAAAAAAAAAATGTCTCGAAATGCGCTCAAGACGTCAGAAAACGAAACAAAACTTTAAAAAAGGAAAATATAACCACTCTTATTTTAGAAAAATAATTTATAAATATACACTCAAATCATATTTCAGTTATGTGGTAGCGGAAAACGAGCTTTGCCGTGAAAAAGCTCAAATTCAAAAATTTTTGAAAAACAAGACTTTCTCTATAGGTTAACATAAGAAAGAAAAATATAACCCTCTTATTTATATTTTCGCTTTCGAAAAATAATAAATAAATATACACTCAAATCATATTACTTTCCTTATATACATAATGTATAAGGAAAGTATTGTGACGGGGTCGAAAATTCGAATTCGAGTTTTCGACGGGAGAGCACGTTTCAAGCATCCCTGATCACGAATCAAACATTTTTGAAGTGATGTCTGTGTGTGTGTGTGTGTGTGTGTGTGTCAGTGGGTCTGTGGAGACGATAACTGACGAACGAATGGACCGATTCGAACCAAATTTGGTACAAAAATCACAATCTGTAAACACTGGAAGCCTATTGTTTTTATACGCAATCGAATGTTCAGAACCCCCCTAAATTTTCGAATAAAGTTTTGAAAAAATCGTCAAAAAATCAAAACCAATATTAAAGTTACGCAAAGAGACATTTCTTATGTAATTTTTCATTAGAAAATGATTGATATAAATTTTAGAACGCTAACATGAACCGTTCTCGAGATATTGCACATTTTTCAAAAAAATTATCAAAAAGTCATATAAAATAGAAAAAAAAATATTTCCTATTGAGAAACATGTTCACTTTTCATATATAATATCATGCGATAAATTGGGTGACATCATTCTCGTGGATCTAGCTCGTTTCATTCATGAAAAAAGATACTTTGAGTAATACTTTTGCATTTGAACGCCAATTTATCTGCTGTAAGAACAACTTATTTCTTCGTCCATAACGCTTGGCGAGATTTTGGCGACGAAATTGGCGGAATGTCGCCAACTTGTCGACTTTTTGAAATGTTGCCAAATTAACGAAAATCTCGCCAAATGGATAAAAATGACGCTAAATCAATGAAAATGACGACTCATTGTCAAAAATTCAATATCTTGGAAAGGATATTAGTATCTACTAGAAGAAAAACCTATTTATTTTACTCTAAAAGTAGTAAATTCATTTCATTATATAAGGAAAGTCATGTGTTGCCCACATCAGATTTTCTTAGTTATGTGGTATATTATTTGCTTTTGAGCTTTCTTGTAGTGCATTTCTTGGATGCAATAAAATCGTTTAAAAATATTGTTACATGTTCATTATATCGAAATTTATTGTATCCTTATTTATCACGTAATGTCCACACCCGCAACTTTTGCGGCCAAAAAAGAGATAGGTCATCGAGGCGGCCACTTTCCGGTCGCACGATGTCGCATATTTCGCGTCGGGAGGGGGAGGGGGGGGCAGGTAATTGTGTTGCCATAGAAACCCCAAACAGGGCGATTTGTTTTGCAAACGCAGTTGGTCACGAAAAGGCAATAGCAGATTGCGCGACATGATAGCATGGTGGACGTTGAATGAGCGCCGAGGTTGTGTGAGAAGTAATTAAAAGGTTCACGAGGTTCTGAGGTTAAATTGTTCCGAGAAGCTTTTGTCTGTGAGTCTTTGCAGTAAGATCTCCACAATCCGGCATTTAGAAATCCGGAAGTTTCCGAAATCGGACACCATCATTTTTCTCGTCTTGATTTCAATTTATGATGTAGGAATAAACTTGTTTTACCCAGATAAAATCATTAAAATAATATTACATGAATTAATTGCGTTAATTTAAATTATTACATGAATTTATTAAGATTTAAATAAATTAAATAATTCAAAATTTGTGATTGGATAAAAAAAAGTAATATTTAAATACGAAATGTTTATATAATTAGTAACAGTATAAAAAAATTCGGCGGTGGTTTCAGTCTGACGGAGCCGAAATGATTTTGCGTGAATGACATCTAGTAAAATAAAATATTAAAATATCAAAATTATAACCAGTATATTTCAAAAACTAAGAACTGTATTCGATTCGAAATGTAATTATACACCTTGTAGGGTTTTTAAAGGACTACAAATTATTGCTTACTTTTCAAAGTTTGAACTTTTAAATATTTCGAGATATAGGCATTATAAACTATAGAAACGGAAAATTTTCAATCGACTTCAACTTGCAACAATTTCTGGAAAACCATAAAAGCCTTGTTGAAACAAATTGCCAAAACTGCCGTCGTGTTCACGCGGAGTACGATCACGTTAAACATGTGGGTCCGTAAGTCCTTCCGGAAGGTTGGTGGTAGGGGAAGGAGGGTACGGTCCCTGTGGATACCTCCCCCACTGGGTTCCGTGCTAAATTCCGTACAGGTGGCACTTCCCGACCGTCCAAACAGTTACCTTACATCTTTCTGGTAGGTCGGACTGTCTGGGTCTCAACAACAACAACACCTCTTTCATATGGCGAGTCTGCATAAAACACATCTATATGCATTATCGTGTACATCCGTTTTTATGAAATCCTATATACAGGGTTACAAGGAAAGTACTTCCTCAAACCAATATCTCACGAACTATGGTACTTTTTTACTAAATTTGACTGACTCTACAAGTTTTTAAATGACTTTTTTCCCCTATCTGCAAAAGGGGTCGAGATGATCCCTAACCCCCTCCCCCTATAAAAAAAAAACTGGGACCATTGGGTACCTCCTGGTCTCATTGTGGGAGCCATAGGAAGCCTCCTATACAATGCATAAGAAGTATATTGCCATAGTTCGTGAGATATTGGCCTGATGCAGGATTTCCCTTGTAGCCCTGTATATTGAGCAATGTGGTTTCAGAATAATCTGCCAAAAACTTATCATGCAATCTTGGGTTTGATTACGCAGAACTATTTTAATAACCAAAATATGTTAATTTTTACATTACAGTCAAATCAACTCACAGAAGACTGGAAAATAATCGGTGTATTTTTTACTTTAATATACCATTCATACATGTTAAAAATAGCCAACATTTGTGCTCTCCCATTTTCTTCTGGATCTCCCATTGACAACGTTAGATTAAAATTTCTTGCTACGTCCCAGGAAGGCGGTGATACAGAAGTGGGGCCATTATTCTGCAACCTGCGCAGCGTTGAAAACCTACTTTTTCACATATAATCATATCTATACTAGTATTTTTAAATGCAATTTATTCCATTTTGACCTTCTCTGCTCACATTTTAAGAAGTTTTCCTTGCAAGATTCGTAACAAAAGTTCCCCAAAACCATCCAAAATCTTTCTTAACCACTTAAACTACGTTTTGGGAAAACACTCAAAGACCTGCAATAACTATGACGAAGACTTCCCTGCAAAAAAAAACTTTTCAGTCAGGTACCCTTAGGAATGATTTCCCATCAGTCGGAGAATCTTCAAAAAGCCATTCCAACGGTATCTTCAAAGATCTATCCCGACATCCCATCTGCAACCATTTTTTATAGTCCTACCCGAGGTTTTTCAAGCCTGAGGCTAAGTACCTATCTTCATGAAAGCGACGCAAAAGGTTATTTTTATCTAATCAAATATCGCTATTGTATGTTAAAGATAGGAATATTACTCAGCAACAGATGGCTCTTAAACTTCGACAAGTAATAACTGTTGCCAATCTGAATGAACTAATATTATTGAGATTTGACAATCAAAATGTAAAGCTTTGTATTGGCATTTTTTTTTTCTTCCATTTTTTTTTCCATATTCAAGCATTGTACTACTTTTTGGATAAAAATTTTAGATACAGGATCTTACTAATGATTTTCTAATGTTTTTCAATCTTTTTTTCATGGGGTATTCTAGAATAATACTCCCTGTGATTTCACAATAGATTTATCAAACAAAGAATACATTTTAATTCAATTAGTTAATTATACTTTACTTATCTCAGAAAATAAAATTTGAAATACAGAGTGCCTTCAAATGTCCTTAAGCATCTCAATAACTCTGTAACGAAAAGTCCATGAGTATACACGTTAGGTTTATCTAATGAAAAGAGATGACCATGTCCGATCAAATATAAGAGATTTGAGCACCCCTAGCTGTGAATTTAAAAAGTTTGGATTACGAACTCTGCAACAAAGCGATGTAAAAGAAAAATGTCAATTACAAAGTTTTAAAAACTTATCTAATTTGTATTAATCAAAAACATCAAAAGCGAATAAAACGAATGCATGGAAAGCAATAAATGCCTGTCAAAAAGTCATATCAACAGGTACTGTAACACGGTGACACCTGCAATGCTTGTCGAAATATGCTGTCATATTCTTTCTCCAATTTAAATGTACATTCTTGCTGAGAGCATTTGGAATAGGCTGTATTTTAGATTCTTGTGCATAAATGTGTTGCTTATTTTAGTATTCCTTAATATGAAAGCAAATTGCTCAGAATCACATTACATCAAATAAATGCCTTCTGTAGCAGTTTTATTGTTAATTCCTACTCATTAGATAATGTTCTACAATTTTATAATTGACTTTTTCATCTATCTTGCTTTATTGCCAAGTCCGTCATCCTAGCTCTTTAAATTCTCCACTAGGGGGCGCTGCAATCATTTTATTCGATTAGTTATGGTCACTTTACTATAGGTAGACCTAAAGTGTACACTCATGGACCTTTCCCTACAAAATTCTAGGGGATGCTTAAGTACTCTCCTAAGATCCCTATATATCCCATGCAGAAAACCGTAACCACTTTACCAATAAGCAGACTAAGGGGAGCTTCGAAATTCTCAATAGTTTCACTCAATTATGTAATTTTAATTTTTGTATAGAATACCCGAAATAAAAGAATTCAAAATAATTAATATATATATATATATAAATAGGTAAAAACTAGTTTCGACTTTCGGAACGTTTAGACCAATGTCAATCTATTTAGAGAGTAATATTAAAAATTGAAGTTTGAAAACATTTATAGATAAAAGTATTTTTCACCGGGTGGAAGTGCTAATGCCAAAATCAGATCCGGATTTGTACTAGAAACAAATTTATGGCCCGTATATCTTTATAAAAGACTCATGGCCGCCCAGGGTCCCAAATTTTAGGAGGTCTTAAACTAACATTTTCAATCAGCATGCTGCTATTTTCAAAGGAGTATAATATAATGTTGGATTGGCCAACATTGAAGGGGGTTTCTACTAAAATGTACGGTCAGCCCCATTCCCCAAAGTCGTAATATACTTCATGAGAGCACAAAATAAAATAATATAAGATCCCCCCCCCCCCCCCCAAAAAAAAAAAAAAAAAAAAGTAACGTTTAGAATCCTCAAACATGTAAATCCTTGTTCATGACATAAGAAATGTGCAAATTTGTTTGCAGCTGAAGAAATTAAGTCAAGCATTGATTAATACTTTGAAATTTTAAGTGTAGTTTTACGATGTTTAAAAAATACAATCCATCAAATACAAATATATACATCCCGTCTAACAATCAGTCTGTTCTTATACAAAGATGTCTAATAAGTAATTGATGCGGGTGTCTAATAGAGAAATAAATAGTATTCAAACATATTCAGCAACGTTTAAAAAGTTATAATAATGCTCCCCTCCCGCCACAAGAAAAACTGTGATCACATAAAAATAAGTTAGACTGATGGGTTTTAAAGCACAAGCATAAATATGTAAGCACCACTGCAAAAGCAATCATTGCCGATATTTTAAAGTGAACAATTTATGATGGGACAAGTATGTTCCTGGAAATTTTACAATCCCATTAGTATTATCTGGGAGTCAATTCACACCCAATGAGAAAACTACATCGTTTTATGAACCGACCAATGCGCGAAAAAATAATGTAAAAAAGTAATGTAAATGAAAATGAAAATAATTTAAATATGCTCGAACCTTGAGCAGTGAGCCGAACTAGATGCTGAATATAATTGTGCGGAGGGCAAGAAACATCTTCATGGTTGGTCTGCATTGGCCAGTTGGAGACCCAGACCACTCGACTAGGGCCAGTCGAGTGGTCTCGGTCTTCGACCGGCCAATGCAGACCAACCAGCAATGAAGACGTTTCTTGCCATCAGCACAATTATATTCAGCATCTAGTTTGGCTCACTGGTGTTCGCGCATATTTAAAGCGTAGTCCCAGCACTAAATTACTTCTTAATACTTCATTTGGATCCTATACATTATTATATTTCTATCATTTTTCTAAGACTTGACAGAGTCTAACCCTGTTGCAAATCCAAACCACTCGACTGATCCAATGAGTCTAACCCTGTGAAGCACCCTTTAAGCTGTAAACTTTCTCGTCTTCGTAGTACTCATTTTGTTCAATTTCACACATATTCGATTGGGGATGGAAGTCTGGATTTTCCAGATAAGATACCCCATCAAAATTAACATACCTCGATCCTTGACAAGGCGGAGCCAAACTGACAACCAAAAAATAATTAATGGAAAATGAAGGACAGTCGAATAAGTTGGTCTGAATTCCAAGAACGGTAATTTGTTCTGCATAATTTCCCAAAAATTGGGCAGATAAATTCCCAAAATTATGATTAACAGCACTAAATAGTTTTGAGCGATGTCTGCTAGCAAAACCCGTCAAATGAGTTTTGACAAAGTTATAACTTGGAGGATGCTTTTTAAAGAATTAATACACTGGTGTAGGTATTGTTGTTGTTGAGACCCAGACCGTCCGACCTACCAGAAAGGTGTAAGGTAACTGTATGGACGGCCGGGAAGTGCCACCCAATTTAGACCGGAACCCAGTGGGGGTGGCATTCACAGGGACCGTACCCTCCTTCCCCTACCACCAACCTCTCGGAAGGACTTACGGACCCACATGTTTAACGTGATCGTACTCCGCATGAACACGGCGGCATTTGTGGCAGCGTGCAAATCTAGCGCGCAAACCACGGGGATACCGCACCCGAGATGGCCAACAGCACGCGGCGTTCCGAGGTGGTCACCCACCAAGTACTAACCGCGCCCGATGCTGCTCCACTTCGGTGATCTAACGAGAACCGGTGTTTTCAGCACGGTACGGCCGTTGGCCCCTGGTGTAGGTATTGTGTCTGATTTAATCGTATATGATGTGCTCAGTGGTTTTAGAAATAATTAATATTATATTGCTCGAAATTACTAAATTGTACTATTATATTGTGCGAAATTACTAAACACGAGGCATCACACTTATCCGTTCGGGAATTTTCCTATTTGATATTTAAATTATAATCAATTATGCTGAAGAATATCTGAAAGCAAATTTGATTGAAGAAGAAATAATTAAATTCCAGGTAGAATTTCTAATAACTAATTTTAAGTGTTGAGTGTATATAATGTAAATTGTCAAACTGGGTATAATCATTGCCTTTTTCTAATTAGTTTACTTTCCAACACTGCTAGATTAGTATATTCTTGCACAAGAATTGGAGAGTATGTGACCACCACCTAAAAACGCAATGTACGCTAGCTTATTGGGATAATCTTACCCACCAGTATTAAATTAATAAAATTAACTACAAGTATTAGCCACACATTTTATAATGGTTATGCTTTTATTTAAATTGGTAAAAACTTTCGCATCTTAGCACGTACAATACGATCAAAATCCCCAAACACTCGTCTGTGTTTACTGACATAATACTTTATCCTTCGGGAAAAAATCGAATCGAAAAAAAAAAATCTTGATATGAAACAGTCCCCAAGGCCAACTGAAGCACCCAGCGCATTAGCAGTCACTTCAGCCAGACCGCAACTGACAAAAAGAGACACTCGGATTGACAATGCTGCGAGCGATCATCCCGCTGATAGGGATGCGACCGCGATGTCAACCAGATGCGAGACTTTGACGATCAGAGAGATGCTCATCTTTCAGTGGCTTCTCCGGAACATAAAGGGGCTGTGTATAAAGTAATGATAGTCAATTATAGATACATGGAATACTGTGCTGTTTAACAACTACAGTTGAATTCGTTTATAAAGAAAACACCAGGGAGGAGGAGAAGGATTTAATTATAGCCATAAATTCGTTATATAAAAATATATGATTAAAACGTGAAAAATATTACGGTTTTATTTAAAATAATTTTCTTTCTTAGCAGTAAAATAATAATTTCTATTATTTAAAATCATTCTGCAAATGTATCTGTAAGTAATCAATTTCCCATTAAAGTAAAGTTCATTTATCATAGATACTTGATTTTAAAGATTGGTTTGAATTGCTTTTCATCACTGTAAGCGTAACAATCATTTGGGAAAAGAGAGAGTAAAAATAGTTAAAATAAATAAAAATAATGTGTAAAAATGATAAGGAAAACTTAAGTAAAGCAATTAAGCACAAATTAATATATAAAGCAGCATATATCTGTTTCGAGAATACGTTGGATACCCATCTTCAATACCAGACACACCAACAAACCCAGATTAGAAAGACGAAATAGGCGCAAATAGAAGAAACAGGGGGGAATGTGTACCTAATACGTTGGATTCAGAATCTAGCTAAAAGATCTAATCAGAAAACAAAATGGAGAACAGACTAACCAATCCGAACTGGCACACAAGTTTGAAGTGTCCCAAACCCAACCTTGGAATTATGCCCATTTCGTTGGTGTGACTAACACTGAAAAATGGAGTCTAGCGTATCATCGAAACAGCTGTACGCTTCATTGTACATTAATTTGTGCCTAATTATGCTTACGTTTTCTCTATTATTCATCTTTTAGTCCTTTTGTGGGATGTTCAGATAAAATTTGCACTTCTCCGCTAAGCTCACCGAAATTCAAACACCATATTTTAACACAACACCCCAAAATATTGTCACGAAGAATACCCTAGATAGAGATGTTTATTATTGTTCGTCACATTCCACGAGCACAACTCGATTGTGCAGAGCACATTTTTACGATCCCATATCCCTGTACCTAAACCCCCTCGCCTCCTTCAACCATTAAAATAGCACTTTCAAGGCCTCCACACATAGACTCGTCCCTGATAAAGACTTCCAAAACCCGTCATACAAAATCTCCCTGCAAAGTTATTGTTATATAGGGATATACACATTCATCGGCATCCGGTCAGGGAGGATCGGTCAGATAAAGATGGTTGGACACTTCGTCTTTATGAAGCCGCCGGTCCGGGTGAGAAAGTTTGTCATGCGTTTGTAACTTCGAATGTCCGATCCGTGAACTCTTGCCCTCTGGAAGAAAAGGTCTAGATACCCCTTTATATATTTTTTTTCTTTCATCTCCCCCCCTCCTTTCGTTATGAAGACATTCTGCATGATTTAGTGTTGGGAATACTGTTCCAACCTGTAACAGTTTCGGTCACCAGGTGTGACGGGTACAGAAAAAAAAAAGGAGTGTAAAAATGGGAATGTCTTCTTGTTTTTTTGTTTTTTTTTCATGTCGTGCATCTTTATATAGGATTATAGAAACTCACGGACATTCTACCCTATACTTCGTTAAACAATAATAGATAAAATAAAAAATTCTATACGTTAACATTTGTGACAACGTCTTTTAATTATGAGTGAAATGAAATTGCACCTTAACTCGTGCAATAAATATGTGACATAAGATATTAATCTATTTTAAATCACGAATCGTGCTAACTTTTGTTTATGAAAATAAAAATAAATATAAAAATTTAAAAGTTAGAATCCATGACAATGTATTTTATTGCAAGTTACTGATTGGTGCGTGCATTATTATATAATCAACGCTCATTAACCTCACATAGAATCCGTTTCTAGAAACAGCTACGTTGTTAGAAACAGCTACGTTCAGTTTCTATAGAGGTTTTCAAAATTGCAGCACCTAGCAATATTTTTTCTGTTATATATGATCTGTCATATGAGGCATCGTGTATTTGATGCTGACGAGCGCATATTAGGCATTTAACAGGTCCATAGATGCTGTTATCTACAATGGGAATGCATTTCACGTTTTTAGGAACGCTTCCTTTGGCGGGTTCTATGATTATTGTCTACAAAACTCGTTATAAAATCGATCGCGGGGTTGCATTGTTGCCCATTTTGATTAGGCTACAACAACTCTGCCATAGTGACGATAGATTATTTTGTGTGTTTGTGGCAATAAGTTATGTGAATGTTTCATGCCATCAAAACAAAATATATTTTGAAACACCCTCCACATTTTTTAAATACTATTTATATTATTAAACATCCACATAAAAAAAAGAAAACATTTCAAAAGGAAGAAATCGAAAAAGAACATGTTCACGCCGTAGCGGAACGTACCGGGACGAAAGCGACGCTTTGTGGTGTATGTGTACAGCAACAAACACATAACACAAAGCCACAATAATCTCACCGAGACATTAAAGCACAACGCTGTGCATTATGACTTGTGACAGAACTGCAACATCACTGTAACATTTGGGATAATAGATTGCAAGGGTCTGTCCTATGAATTTACACAAACAACAATGAAAAATACTTTGAAACATCCTCCATAAAATTAATTTCATAAACTATTTGAAATATTAAAAGCCATTCACTACAAGAGGATAAAATTAAAAAAAAATCCCAATCCAGATGAAATTCACTTTTTATACATAAATACTTTTAATACTTGCTGCTGCTACTGACAAATCCCCTTATACTACTAGGATCCTCGGGAGGGGGTGAAACTTATCCTACTCCATCTCGGTTCCCCCGTAGATATCTACGAGTTCCCCCAGTCTATGGGTTCCCTACGGTTACGGATATCACTTAGTATTTGGAGAATGAATTATTGTTCATATCTTCTTTGACCTAGGGGTAAAGATCGCAGGGAAATGGTTCAGGAAAGGGGGAGGGGGATTATTCAGACCTGTTGGCTTAATCTATAACTTGAGAGCAACCCCCTTTTGAACCGTTTACCTACCACAAAAGTGAGATGGATTTCGGAAGGTTAGATAAAGAAGGCGTCTGTCATATTTGTTTTATCATTAAAAATGTGAAGCAACGAAAAGTGTAGAACGTTTATTAATTTATAAAAACATTAAAATACCATAAGCGGATGAATTAAAATTAATCAATTTGATTCGAAGTAGATGATTGAATTTATAAAAATTCGAGTTTAATCGAGTTACTCACAAGTATTTTTATTAGTAGTTTATTAAGATAAAACATAGTAAAGATATAAGTATTTGACCGCAAACGTGTAGTTGGCCGTCCAAAAGAAACGCAAAAATAACGTTACTGGTGGCGATTTTCTGACACAAAGTGAGGTATAAGAGCAATAAATGTCGAATAGACTCTTAATTATAGAGAATGAGCTATCTTTACGCTACACAATATGAATTTTTATGAATTAAATACAGAGAACGTATTAAACTTATTTTATATTTAGAAATGTGAAATATTAATTGCAACGCAAAAAAGGAGTTCAGTGTTTGTATCTTAAAAACAAATTTTTAAATATTCTAATTGAAATTAGAATCAATTTTCATTAAACATTTAAAACTAAAATGTAAAAAAAAAAATTTAGCTTTATATTTACGGTTATCTTTCAGAAATTATTTACGAATAATAAATATAAGTAAACATAAAATACGAATTTAAGTAAATCTGCAAAGTATTATTATTTAATATTTCAAAATCAAAGACTATGAATATTACTGAAACAAAAGATTTTTAGGATTTACTTATTAGCAATTTGAAAATGCAAAAGGAAAGTTCCATTTAAATATAAAAGTTTCTCATTATTTACTGTGTCAGTGTAGAAATGAACAAGAATGTATAAAAATATGAGAATGTATAAAATGTTAAAATATCAGTTTTTAAATTATTTTCTAAATAATTTCAAATTATTTTTTAAATAATTCAAAGAACATTATTTTTAAATATATTTTATATAATTTCAAAGAAAAATTTACGTACATTACCGTACATTTTAGCCATAAATATTATATCTGTTTTAATTCTAAATTGGAAAATCATTACGGACTAAAAATAAATTTAATAAAATTGTTTCCTGACATTTTAAACACCAAAAATTAATAATATTTTAAAGTAAAATTCACAAAAATGCTTCAGTAGCTTTGAAATGAAATTTATATGTATAACTTAAAATTTACGACAATTTATCTAGTGTTTTAGAAAATAAGTAGAAATTAAACCTAAAACTTACATGAGTTGTATATACATATAAAAGATTGTAGTACTTTTATTAACATTTGAAAAATAAGAATTAGGTAATTAAAAAATTGAAAAAATTACAATTACATTTACGATATTAAATTTTCAATATTTTCTTTGTAAAAAACTACGTTTTATTATCAAATTTAGGATATTTTATATTATCAATTTATCATGAAAAGAAATTGCCTTTTTAGAATCGAAGATACATTTATGAGAGATTTAGAATCTAAAATTTAAATATTTTTTATGTAACATTTCATAAATTATTTAAATTTAGGACAAAATAACTTTAAAATGTAAAATTTACGTCTGTGTTTTTAATCAGAAAGTAGAAAAAAGAATAACGGCGTTATATTATTATATAATACATACCATGTTATTAGTAATTAACAATGAGATAGGTTATTTTTAATAGATATTAAAAAAAGACCGGTTTCAAGGTAAGAAACAGCCTTCTTAATGAGGATACACAGGAAGCGCAACCTTAACTCGTGAGAGCTAAATCAGCAAATGTAACTGAAGTAGAGAGTAGAAAAAGAGGTAAAAATTCATTGAGGCAGGAACGATTAGTACGACACTATGAATGAACGGTTAAATATCAAAGAGCAAAGTGAACATAAAACAAAAGATTCGAAGCACTTGTTCAGCGAACACTTGTGAATACATTTAAACAAAGCACTTGACCAGTTTGAATCCTTTGTTGAACTCCCACTTTCCTCTTTTACATTTTACTATTACATCCTACTATTCATTCATTCTTCCATGGTTTTTACCTCTTTTTACACTTCTCGCCGTTGACAACATCCTTACGCTATCTTCAGTCACACATAAATTACCGATCTAACTCTAACGAGTGAAGGTTGCACTTCCTGTCTACCCTGGTGAAAAAGGCTGTTTCTAGCCTTCGAAACTTGTCGACACAATTCATTTAGTCAAATAATCGCTAAAAAACTGCTGCAATAATAATAACATAAAGATTTCATAAATGCATCATCAATGCAAAAAGTATACTGGGGGTGGGATAACCTAATGGCTAGAGCACGAGGATTGCTCAGAGGACCCGAGTATGATTCCCGGCGCTGTCTAAACTGTTTTCGTGTCTACGTGGAGTACGAGCACTTACCCCCAAAGTCCTTCCGAGAGGTTGGTAACAGAAAAAGGCGGGTTCGGTCACTGTGGATGTCACCCCATGGGGTTCAGGTCTAAATTAGGTGACATCACTCCTGCCTTCTAAACAGATGTTTTACACCTTCGGGTAGGTAAGAAATGTCCGAGTTGAAAGAAAGAAAGCTATACTGGTCTACAAGTTTCAATAATAAATAGCAGCTATTTCTTCAAGACTGCAAGAAGCGTGACTTCACTTACTCAAGTCAAATCAGCGACTGAATTGAGTAAGTGCGACGTTGTCTACTTTATGTTGCCATGTATAATGTTGCCGGTTGGACTTCAGTATGTGAGGTTGCGCTTCTTGTCGTTCCTGAAGCAGAAAGCTGGTTTTGCCTTTAAAACTAGTAGACCAACTTTATGCATGTATGCCGTATTTACGAAGTTTGATTTATTGTATTAATTTTGTGTTGCAAGTTGCTTTTAACAAAGTTTTTTCAGATTTATTACATTAATAGCAGCTTGAGCTGTACGCAATCTATTTATTCTAAAAGAATCACTTTACCATCTTAATATAACTTTACAGCGATCAAACACTTGTGGTACATCACGTATCCACTGAAATAATCACCTGAATGGTCCAATGGAGCTAAATGAGCCATCTCTGGGATTTCCCGTTTTTATCCCGTCCAAAGATAAATCGTCTGCCTTTTAGTGTCCAGTAAAGTGATGAGGGCGCAAAATGAACGACTTTTATCTGGACAACTGAGACCATTTATTTCATTATCCGGATCTACTCATTTCCTTCCAGGTCTGGGAAAAACCTTAGCTGGTCCAACGTGTAATGGCCTGGGCAAAAAAGGGCACTTTATATCATGGATGTGGGGGTTAGATAAAAAAAATTAAGCGTTTGTAGGGTGTGACTGAACGATTTTGTATATGAAACAACTTAGCGGAATTTAATTTTCCTACAACCGTTAAAACTCCAAAATACGTTTTCAAATTAATCCTTTTTTTCAATCAATGAGACTTGACTCAGGGAATGTTTTAAACGGATTTTTATCCTCCTACACTTCCCTACGGAACAATGGAATTTAAAACGCCTGTCTTATCGGTCTAAAATGACCGCTTATAATTCAAAAAAGTCTCAACTGATTTATTTACATTTTATAATAGTTTCCAAAACTTAATAGGGGAGCACATTTATGGCCAAAATATTTGATATTTCATACCGCGTAAATCCTATGTCAGTATTTTCCCGGGCAACGTCAGATATTTCTGCTAATATCCTATATACCCCTGATACTATCCAGAAGTTACTCATTCGCTGTTTATGAATAATCGGAGCAGAGAAAGGATAACCACAAAGATAATCCCGATGGTTCTTCATTAGCCTGCAAAATCCAGGGAATCCCTCAGGGTGGAAGCTTAATCCTCCTCGCCAGGGATGAGTAGTATAAATCACGCCTTTTCTCATAATCTTGTCAACCGGCTTAGGACGTGGTTGATGGTCAGTACTGGTCAAGCCGATATGAAGCTTGCACGGAGGCCAATAAAGGGAAGCAAGGTGTGCATTGTGATTAACTGTTGTCACATCTGCGTAGGGCTGCCCTGGATGCTCAAAGGGATAGATGACACTGCCCGGTTTAAATGGATGCCCATCTTGATGTGAATTGCAAATGCGTCACAATTGAAAACATTTATTATTTGGATAACAGCATACCGATATTTGTACTGATCAGGCATAAGCGTATGATTTCAAATATATAGAGGCATGCATTCTTGCAGGAACTATTTGAATTTCTATTCCAAAATTAATACCCATACTATTTCCAGACATTTATTATCTATCTCAAGAAGATATACAATTTGTAATTGCATATCTCGAATAGTAGTAATGTATAGAATTGAATTTGAGAATTTAGGATGAAATGAATATGCAATGGAATTTGCAAATAAAGAGGACAATTCAAATAAGCAGTCGTTGTCTTAATAATGTATTCTTTTATGTTTATTTATATCACATCTAGTTCAAAATATCATCTAAAAGGAGCAAATATAGCTATATGACTGTCTATCACGCTTGATGACAAATTTGGTGCTATATCGCTAACTTGGCGACATTTAAAAATTGTCGCCGTTGGTGATAATTCAATCGATGTAAGCATATTTTTCCACTTTAAATTTCCGCATTTATTCAACTTTTTCTGAGATCCTATAGTTGCTGAAACTTTTGAGCCCAGCTCCACCTAGTCTGAGTAATCTGGCCCTAGCGGGATTTTACTCAACTTTGAAATCGAAAACATAATCTGTTAAATAAAAATTCATAATCTGTAACTTCCTATTAGGTAACTTTGAAATCGAAAAATTAAAGCACATTTCAATTCATAATCTGTAATTTCCTATTAGGCAATAAAGCAAATTAACCTACTTTTCAGACGTTTGGGCCAGATTATATCACATCTAGTTCAATATATCATCTAAAAAGAGCCAACATATCTATATGGCTGTATGTTACACTTGGCGAGAAATTTGAAGCTATGTCGCTAACTCGGCGACATTTAAAAAATGTCGCCGTTGGTGATATTTCAATCGATGCAAGAATATTTTTCCACTTTATATATTTCAGAATTTATTCAAAAATTTTTGGGACCCTATAGTTGCTGGAACCTTTGAGCCAGGGTCCACCTAGTTTGAGTAATCTGACCCTAGCGGGACTTTGCTCAACTTTGAAATCGAAAACATAATCTGTTAAATAAAAATTCATAATCTGTAACTTCCTATTAGGTAATGAAACAAATGAACCTACCTTCCAGACGCTTGGGCTAGGTGGATCAGTGTCCTTTAGTTGTGCGGGTATGGGGCCAAACCTCTTGCCCCGAGATAACCCCACTTTCGCCCAGAGTTTGTATTCCAGGGGTTGAGTACCTGGCCGGAGTTCTAGCTCCCTAGGCAAGGACGAAGTGGGGTCCAGTGGCGTATCGTCCATTCCTTGGTCAAAACTATCCAGGGAGGCGTCAGAGGTCACCAGGAATGAACTATCCAGACTCAGACCACAAGCATAGTCATCGTCTTCATCACCACCTTCAATGGAAAAATTGCTTTTAAATAACAGCATGAATATCGTTTTATGTTTTTGTAGTGAACACTTTGCAATATTCCTGTTACCAAGATTATTTTGAATTAGAAAAATTGCATTTTTTTATCGGCTCTTGTGTACAAATTCCTTAAAAAGTTCTTCATTTGGAAAACGTAAATAAGTTAGCAACATCAGATCAATCAAGTCGATACATTTTATGCATTCAGTTGATATGCGTTAATCTATACATGCAATTTAACCACTTTCTACATGTATAGCAAAATTTAAAACTATCAATTTACTATAATGACAATTATCATTGTCTAGAGAATTATCATTGAATACATTCAATACCAAAATCGAACCTTTCGCCTAAAAGTGAAAATATTTTTAGATGAAAAGTTTGATTTAAAATTGTAAATTTAATCACCGCATTCAAATTTGTTTCTGGTTCCCTGTACTAATAATGAATAATAGCAATAACGAAGATTTAATATTCAATTTCCCCAAAATATTGACGCTCCATAATATCGATGCAAATATTTTACTAAATACATAACACCTAAATAAAAATTTTAACACTTTCAATTTATACCAGACCTGGCTATATTACAATGTTAAAATATTCTTTAAATACACTCCATAAGCAAACTGAAATTTATTATTAAACAATACACTTATTAAATATCCAAAAATTATTAGGATAACAATTAAAGATGTAGAGAATTGAACCAATTCATAATATTCATTAAAAAATATTTTGCTAATTTGTTGAATTTATTTGTTTTGACTATTTGAACACGTGTTTAATAATTTTAAATTTTAAATCAATTAAACTGAATAACATTTAATAATGATATGTTATATTATATGACTTATTACTGCTATTATAACATTTTATACTTTTCCGTTTTATATTTCATTCAATAGAATCTATAATAATAAAAGAAGTCTATATGTCTGTTTGTGTCGTATATAGAGAAAAGTTTAAGAGACCCACAACCATGAAATTTGGTATAGAAGTACCCCGACTCCTGAAAAGAAACGCCTCGTCGAGATTTCTTTTAAATTCGAATTATGAAGTTATGGCTTTAATAGTCAGAATTTGGCCCTATTCCATATACCAATAGAGAAGCCAATTTTGATTAGTTTCGCCATCTATTGTACAATGTTGAAACTAAAATTATTTTTTTATGTCATATGCATCTCAAACTACTGCTAACATAATAAAACTAAAATAACTTCGTTAAGAATAACATCCAACACAAAATAATAGTGTTGTCTATTTTCGAAGGCAAGAAATAGCCTACTCCCTAGGAGTCCGAGATTGGTCCAAGAAAAAGAAGCATCATCGTGAGCCCTTTTAACTTCGGCTCGTCGTATACACATTATCGATAAAGAAAAATAATTAAATCGAACAGGCCTGATCCACTGGGATATATTCAGTGATCCAGCTTCACTGGTGGCGCCATCTATAGTGCCATTTGAAAACTAAAACGTTATTGTTGGTATGTCCAGAATTCTCTGTATCTTCTGCTGTAATTTTATTCAGAGTTTTGTATCAAAAGGCGGTACAAATCAATTAACATTGCATTAATGTAAATACATTAGTAATTTTAATGGTGTAATTGCAAACAGAATTTTGCATTTTAAATCCTGAGCAAAGGTGGGTATTCGCTGGTTGTTATGCATAAAATAATGGCTTCTTCATAGATTTAAATGTATCAAAATGCATTGCAAATCAATTAACATTACGTTGATATAAATACATCTGACATAATAAAGAAAGATGTCGATGCGCCTCTGTGACATATTTTTTATTTCGAATTACTTTTTTAATTATTTTATGTTTTAGCACGATTTTAAGCGATTTTCACACAAATCAATTCCTTAGCGACCGAAAATGTTATCACACAGTTTTCATCTTGGCACCATCGTAAAGGTCGAAGAACGCTCTTTTCAAGGATGTTTAAATCAAATTCGTAAGACAATTCCTTCGTCGCAATAAATAAAACTGCTGCTTGTAAGACAATAACTTCCGAAACCCTACGACTTTTTCGAGATCGTTTCTAGCACCCAAGGGCGGCATTTCAGCATTTCATTTGGGGGTGCGAGATTTGTATGAAAACCCCAATATGAAATAAATAAAGTGTTTGTTAACAGGGGGGGGGAGGAGAGGGGAGAGGGATCACAAAAGTAAATTGATGTTGAGAAAAATAATTGTTGCTAACATAATTTTTGTACATAATTGTGGTAACATAATTGTTGTTAACATAATTTTTCTAAATACAATTATCTATATTTATTTACCTGTTATTGAAGTTTTAAACGCCGGTTCTTAGAGTCTGGATGAAGAGAACATTTTGTTACAATATCATCATAATCCAGGGGTATATCCTATTCTATAGCTAAAGTAGCTAAAGATGAAAGACTTTCTTGTACCATTGTATTGCGAAAATAATTTTTCAACCTCCTGAGACACGAAAAATACCTTTCACAACTGGCTGAGCTGATTGGCACAGTCAAAAATTATTTAACTAATAATGTTATGACAGGAAACACATTTTTTAAATTCCGCTCTTTTAAATAATTCAGGCGACTTTTAAAATTGGTATGGTCTATGTTTACATTTTTCACCATCGAATGAAACAGTCGCAATTCACATAGCAATTCCTCTTTCTGGAAGTTATATACTTTGCATATGGTTGAAACTTTTTCTTTTTCTTTTCCGATATCTTATCCGGATAATACTGAACTAAGGGCAAACAAAACGGATATATTGTTCTCATTCAATCCTGACTCAATTTCATTAGATACTGAATCTATAATTTCATATTGAATCTACGATATGATTTAACATCATCATGGGGACTTTTTTCACCTTGGGGATTTTTTTCACTGAATTTGCTTGGAATTTTTTTACGCCTTTTCAGTTTTGGTCCAGAATAAGAAAAATTTGGGGGCGCGACCGCGCCCCCTATTTGCCGCCCCTGCTAGCACCCTTTCCTCAGGCCATCAGAATATTATGCACCCTTAACAACAACCGTTAAGAACGAATTGCGACAAGGCAGACGAAATTTATTTAGTTCTAAATGCATCGAAATTTGCATTTTTTATGTTATCTTATATTCATTTCTCCGCATCCAAAGAAAAAAAATTAAGATTCGCTCAATTCTATAGTTTGGTAAAATGTTGGGCATATATCTTCGTATTCTAACAAAAAAATTATCTAATTAATATATAATTAAATTTTCTATGACTTTTTAAGCGAACGCATAAAAGCAAGAAACGCATTATCTGCGGAGGACTACTGTTTTCCTCACCTACGTTCGATTTTCAGTGAACTTTTCTGTTCATGCCTGCGTTGGAAGATTGAAACCATGCCTTCTCTCCTGTACAAAGGAATATGTCTTAATTAATTATTTATTATTTTTTATTTATTTTTATTTATTTATTTACTATTATTGTTTTATTTATTTATTTATTTATTTATTTGTTTGGTTTCCATGTTTGTGAAGAGCATGAGTGTGGATTTGATTTAAAACCAGGAAAAGATTTGGCGACGGTTTACGACATCTATGGTTTAAAGAGACAATTTGGATATTGAGTGGTGTTATCTGTAAATATATTAAGTAATGGACGCCATACCCCGACCAATGCCGGGTAATTCGTTCTAGTTTAACATAGATAAAATTTACACATTATGCATAAGTGTGGTCGAGATCTCAAAAAGGGAGATTGACAGTGAGTGAGTATATCGCATATAAAATTGTAAAAATATAAAAGTGGTTGTAAAAATATAAATATTTTGTCCCCAATAGGGAGCCAAAAGGGAGCAAATAGGTAGTTATAAACCCTAACCCCCATCCTGACGTATGGCAAAAAATATAAATACATATTTATAAATCGAAATATTGGACTTTGAATCAATTAATTATTATCAATACATTAATAAATCAAATTATATATTTCACGAGAGTTTTGGAATCATTTTTAACGTAGTGGTCGTTGATACAAGTTGATTGAAATTCGTAATAATATTTTCTTATTTTGTCATTTTATTTCAATATTGCTAATATAAATAGTAAATTCTGTAGTAGCACTATACAAACTATTAATTACCGTTTTATTTCAATATTACAAATATGAGTATCAGATGATTTTGTAATACTATATAAAATATTGATCACCACTTTATTTCAATATTACCAATATGAATATTAAATTTAGTAGTACGATGCAAACTATTGATCACGATTTAATTTCAATATTACCAATATAAATATTAAATTTTGTAGTAGCACTATACAAACTATTGATTACCATTTTATTTCAATATTACAAATATGAATATTAAATGTTGTAGTAGCACTATATAAAATATTGATCACCACTTTATTTCAATATTACCAATATGAATATTAAATTCAGTAGTACTATGCAAACTATTGATCACGATGTAATTTCAATATTACCAATATGAATATTAAATTTTGTAGTAGCATTATACAAATTATTAAACGCCATTTTATTTCAATATTACAAATACAAATATAAAATTTTGAAATAGCATTATTTAAATAATCAATCACCATTTTATTTCAACATTACAAATATTAAAAATTTTAAAATTTGTAATTTTAAATATAAATATTACATTTTGTAATAGCACTATATAAACAATTGATCACTATTTTGTTCCAATATTGCATATATCAATATTAAATTTTGAATTAACACCATATAAATTATTGATTATAACATGATTATAACATTATCGATTATAACATGATTATAACGTTATTGATTATAATATTTTGAAAATAAAGGACATTTCATTGAAAAACACATAATTATCAGCCTTGCAATGCAGGCAAATATTATATGTTTTTAAATATGTAATATAATAGAGGAAAATATAATAAAGATAACACAATATATTATAGATGTAATATAGAAAAATATAGGAAATATATTATAGATATAATATAGGAAATATAATATAAGAAAGTTCTTTATAAAAGAAAAATCGCTTTCTCGTCTTATTATTACCCTAATATCTATCTCTTCAATCCATAATACAACTTCTTTTATTATCCAAACTCATGATAAGAAAAATCCCACAATAAACAAACAAAAAACCAACTCACCCAAAACTTTAAATAATTGCCGACAGGTCAACAAGGGGTAGATTCGGGGGAGGAATATCTTCTTTGAACCGTCTTCTGTCATCTGCTATCGCCCTGTCTGTAATGTGCCGCAGGGTGACTGGGGGATCGCAAAGGGCTGATTCAAGACAAACACGCGGACGGCCGATCACGGGTTTGAGGGCTGACACATACGGTGCAGACGCCTTTCCGGAACCAACGTTGTTACATCCTTTGGGCTCGTCCAACCTTTGATTCTTTGGTGGAAGTGATAGGATAAAGACACAACGACGATGTTTGTGGATTTTGGATAGCAGTGTTGTTCGGGGATTGGGTTCAGTCAAGGTTATGTTAGTCGAAAGTTTGGACAATCAAGGTCAGTGGCGTATTTCAGGATTTCAAATGCCTGCATATAGTGTTTCTTTCAGGCATACCTCCGGGGGGGACGAATCCCCTCCGAAGACATTTTATGTTAATCTAGTTTCTATTTATGTGACACAGCATTTAGATATATTTATATAGGATAAATAGGAAACTTGCTTCCCCCCCACACACCGGCCAAAAAGTCTTGAAAGAAACACTGCCTGTATAACCTTATTTAGTGTGGAACTGATACGGTTTTTAAAAATCTTAGGTGAGTTATTCAATTATACATCAGACAGTCATGTAGGGAAGAGGGGTCATAAATCCCAGAATAGGTCCAACAATTAAATTAGTATTTTGTATAGAGTCCATATTCAAAAACGAAATTTAGCACTGTAAACCCCATCTGATCATAATTCTCTTTTCTGAAATCCTGGCTACGCATGTGGCGTTATATCGTTTAGTGATATCACTAACAGGCTAAAAGTCACTGATGTTTCTTCAACATTGCTGTCCCATACATTTCTGCTACGTCCTTCCCTTTTCTTAAAATTTTTTGAATGTTTAAGACATACAGCAGATTTTAATAAAAGATATTATTATTGAATAAAATTTTGCCATACTATTGTTTTTTGAAATTTTGTTTGCCTTTAAACACTCTTTCTTAGATCTGTTATAAATAGAGCTTGGATGATGACTAATATGGATTGAGCGTCAAATTCTAGAGGGCATCGCAATATATAGTTTTCTTGAGTTTATGCAAGAATATTGTGACTTTAAATATCACAAATTTTGATAATAGCATTGCAATAGTTCACTCTGCTGTTGAAAAATGTATGTAAGTAAAAATATTCGTCAGTAAACAGAACGAAACAAAAAAAACTCAGTGTTTACACCAGGCTTGTAGCGCACAGAGCGTTAAAGTGTTGTCAATGAGGAGGGCAAAAATGGAATTTTTCGATTTCGAGTAAAAATTCACCCGCGCAGTCTCTTCCTATTGGTTGCACTCAAGCCTTAGCACATGTGTAAACAAAGTGTGAGAGAATCAATCTTTTCGAAGGCATAAACCGACCTTTTTTCCCTGAAATAAAAAAGCCCAAGCTACATTAGCAAATTAGGAAAAGAAAAAGAAAATCCAAACAAAATCAAAGGAGTGGAACTGCCCTGCTTTGATTTTAAGAAAAAACTTGCTGTCTCTCTTATCCTGGGAAGGAAGTTCTATTTACCTCCGAAACCAGTTGATACCGCTATATCTTTTTTAAAGCTGTTTTACGAATGAAGATTTTTACCCATAGGTATTTTTAATAGTAGTTTTATCGAATTATTGCAATTTCTTTATTTTTTTTGCTGTAAAAATATTATAGTTTGATAAAATATTATAGTCAAGCATTTGGCTTTGATACCAAATGTTTGACGTCCAGATTTTAATATTTTGCACTGAATAAAGAAAGCGTCCAGTTTTCAGCTTTTCCACACTAAAGGAGGAAACTCAAAAGCTTCCAAAAAATCGCCTGCTTTTATCAATTTATTTGCATTGTAATTGCTCTATTTACTATTAGTGTGCCAAGTTGTATTTTGTACTTCATTTCTTGACATTAATTTTTTTTATTGAAATAGCAATATATATATATATATATATATATATATATATATATATATATAATAGTAGTTTGAAAATCCAATGAACGAAAAGTAAGAAGCTGCAACACGATGAACCTAACTTTCTAAAACACCCACAGAATAAAATATAAAACAGCAAACCATCAATTAAATGGTAAAAAAATACAAAATACGAGTTATCAAGTTACAGAAAATCAACAAAATTCAAAGGTATGGAAACGAATAAAGAAAAACTTAAAAAATCAAGCTATATCGCTATACACGTGGAAAAAGGGCTAAGCCTATATATATATATATATATATATATATATATATATATATATATATATATATATATATATATATATATATATATATATATATATATATATATATATATATAATTTTGTATTTAATACAAATATGACTTATGAGTATAACTTTAAATTTTAATTTTAAGGTATTTGATTTCAAGCAATTGATTTCATACAAAATAAATTTAGATTTTAATTGCCCCATGCATGGACATGGTGGAGTGTCACAATTTTCCCTATACCTCACTGTTGTCAAGTTAGCTTTGCGCGAAACATAGTATCATTCATTTATTAATACTTTAGATCTCACTTGCTGACGTATCATGACAACTAATATTTTATTAAAAGAAACCTTCGGGTAATAGCAAAAATTTCTACATAGACTAACACTTCCACTGTATAAGCCATGGACGTAGCATCAGGGGCATAGCAATCGGGTAGCAAAAGTGAACAACGCTTAGGAGTCTTAGGTCTGGAAGGGGCTTCAGGCAGAACTAGATATCTGCCGATCACCATCATAAAATAATAAACTTAGTAACGCATCTCCTCATCTCCACTATCTCTTCTCATCTTAACTGTCTCTTCTCATCTCCACTGTCTCTTTTCATCCCCACTGTCTTTTCTCATCTCCATTTTCTCTTCTCATCTCCACTATCTCATTTCATCACCCTCACCAGGGACGCGGGAAATAAACAATACATTTAGATTTCTGGAACTAAGAGAAATTTTGAAATCAACGAATTTGGATTTATAGCCAAAAAGCGAAATTCTTCAGAAAACAAAATATTCCGATCTTCTTTCCACATATTTTCCCATTCAATTTGCAGACATTAAAGCATTGATGAGAAATGATCTAAAGCTAAATTAAAAGTTTCGTAGAAATGTTAATTAACAAATATAAATCGATAAAAAGATAGATCGATGTCTATCCTGAATTATTATTGTTTTTTCACTCTGCCGGTTACAGTAGCTTCTGTTGAAGTTTGAATCCACAAATGAAAGCTTCTAAAAGACTACAAAAATTTCTATCGAAAAATCACAATGAAATTTTTTAACCCTTCTGGAATTTGAAAAATTTGAGAACTGAAAAATGAATATGACTGAGCTTATTGTTAAGGTTTTTGGCTTGAAAACGATTTTTATTTTCAAATATTTTATTAACCTATTTATGTGATGTAATTGTATGTTATTTTTTCCATATAATAAATAAATTCATCAGTTATAAATTATTTCCAAAAAAATTTAATCTAGAAAAGAGGTGAGGGGAGGCCCCTCAAAATAATTTTACTTGTAAGTCCAAAACTTGTACTTCCACCACAGGTTCAGATCAACATCAATGTAAGGTGCATTATTTCAAATTACAGTAGTAAATTCCTCATTCCTCCTACCAATGGGTTTTGCGACTATACAATATTTTAAATTTCTAGATACTAAAATCTCTACTATATCAAAATTTCGATTCCAAGCAGATTTATTACATTTAATCACAGTTCTCAAAAAGTCTGATTTGGTGCAAAAATCTCACGTACGACCTTGAAACATTGTAACACACCACCTCAGATACTTCAGGGATAGTTTTGGGGCGTAGCACTCGAGCGACATGACACTCCGTGCCCGTACAAACGTTCCGCTGTTTGCGGAGATCAAAGGAAGCCGCCCTCACACAGGTGTGCGCGTGTACCTGAGACACTCCTTTCCTATCTCTTTTCCGAACCCAAGAAATGAGTTTATGATGCCTTTTTTAGCTAATCCCTTTGATAGCAACAGACGGCCTGCCGCCACTGTCGCTCCTCCGCCCACCCTCTCAGTTTGATTTCTGTTATTTTCCTGCTAAGAGCTCATGTTTGTTGAAATAAAACCGTGATTCAGACACAGGGAAATGATAAGGGGGAGAAAATGCGAGCGCACTTTATCGAGGAGATGAGGAATTTTATTGTTTCGGAAGCTGCATGATACGCATGCGCAAAATGGAAGATGCCGGATATATTTTTTGTTATATATTTCATTCATAGACTTGGTAACTTGGGGACACACTAAAATTTGCTTAAAACAATTAAGCACACTTTAATGAAACTAAGCACACTTCTAAGAACATTCTAAGAAGTGCACATTTGCATGTGCACTTCTTAGAATGTTAGACTCAATTTCACCTTAAAATAACCATTGCCCGGAACCGGAAATTGAACCCGAGCTTCCTGGATTGCACCTGACAACACAACTCCGGCTATGTTGGGAATTGGCTTAAATTACTTTGCATTTTTCATTCATAGATACAAGGACAGGGAGCCTCATCCAAACCCTATTTCGGCCTGGGGCGGATTTAAAAAATTTTTCTCATAGGCAACAGTGCATCCCTTTCCCCATCCGATAGGATATTTTTTCCCATACGCACACCCACATTTTGTACTTAACACTATCTGTGCATAATTTCACGCGAAAAAACAATAATGCACTATGCAGTACAATGAAATATAAGCAAGCAAAAGATAAGAAATTAAAACAACATTTAATAAATTATCATTAATCATACCATCATCACGAGCGGCTTTGTGATTACAATAGCATTATTAGATTTATGTCACATTACACTAAACTAAAACTGATACAGAACTTTACTAATCAACAGTTTTTAAAAGCTTTCTCGCCTTGCCTTCTGTGCAGATTCTTCCACGATGACTTCAAATTTTACGGAAACAAGCACTTGCGCTACTCTCAGTGACAAACGTTGCAAGAGTAGCTTCTCCTTCAAACGTAGCTTCAGAGTTAAAATCAGCCATTACTCCCCCAACCCCAAATCGACTGAAAATAACTCTCGAATGACCAGCGAAGTTTGATTCAAAATAGAAATTTGCCGCCCCTAAACATATGCCGCTTTAGGCAGTTAGTTGTCTATGTTGTATTTGTGGTAATCCACCTCTGAGCTCAGCCGTCTATTGCAGAGAAAAAACGAAAATAATCCAGTAGCAGACTGGTGATTCCAGAAGTATTTTTATCTGACCTTTATTTCATATAATATTGGAGGACAAAGCACACCTTAAGTTTGCATTTGTACCCTATAAAATGTTCAACTTAGTTTTACCTCAAAATTTCAATCAGTTGGAACCGGGAATGGGACACAAGTCTATTGAATTAATAAAATTATACAGCCAAGCTTAAACGAATATTGACAGTTCCAGGAAACATTCGATTAACACTAAAATACAAAACTAATTCTTAAGTTTAAAAGTAGCAGCTTTCTATACTGTTTGAAGCAAAATAATTCCGACATTTAAACCTTACTCATTTTAAGTTTGTTTATAATTTAAAGAATTAGACAAAAAAAAATTGTACGGCTATTATGACCTCTCTTATGCGTTGTGACATAATTTCAACAAGGGTTTTTTTTGTTGTTGTTGTATCTGAAGCAATTTTACTCCAAACGTCCAGTAGAGCATATTTAGTTTTTTTTTTTTGCTCCCTGAGTAGTATTTTTACTTTCCTTATATACAATAATATGTAAGGAAAGTATTGTGACGGGGTCGAAAATTCGAATTCGAGTTTTCGACGGCAGAGCACGTTTCAAGCATCCCTGATCACTAATCGAACATTTTTGAGGTGATGTCTGTGTGTGCGCGCGCGCGCGTGTACGTGTGCGCGTGCACTGTGGAGACGATAACTGACGAACGAATGAACCGTTTCGAAAGAAATTTGGTACAAAAATTACAATCCGTAAATACTGGAAGCCTATTGTTTTTATACGCAATCGAATGTTCAGAACCCCCCTAAATTTTTGAATGAAATTTTGAAAAAATCATCAAAAAATCAAAACCTCTAATAAAGTTACGCAAATAGACATTTCTTATGTAATTTTTCATTAGAAAACGATTGACATAAATTTTAGAACGCTATCATGAACCGTTCTCGAGATATTGCACATTTTTCAAAAAAAGTTATCAAAAAATCATATAAAATAAAAATATATATTTTCTATTGAGAAATATGTTCACTTTTCGTATGTAATATCATGCGATAAATTGGGTGACATCATTCTCGTGGATCTAACTCGTTCCATTCATGAACCAAGATACTTTGAGTAATACTTTTGTATTTGAACGCCAATAGTCATTTATCTGCTGTTAGAATAACTTATTTCTCCGTCCATAACGGTTGGCGAGATTTTAGCGGCTAATTTGGTGGAATGTGGCCAATTTGGAGACTTTTTAAAATGTTGCTAAATTAACGAAAATTTCGCCAAATGGATAAAAATGACTCTAAATCAATGAAAAGGACGACTAACTGACGAAAATTCAATATCTTGTAAATAATATAAATATCTGCTATAAGAATAATCTATTTTATTTTACTGTAAAAATAGTAAATTCATTGCATTATATAAGGAAAGTCATGTGCTGCGCACATCAGGTTTCTTACTTTCCCTGCAATACACGATAATGTACAGGGAAAGTATTGGGATCATGTTGGAAATCGAAACTCGAGTTTTCGACGGATCTAAACGCTTTGGGGCCTCTATAGAATGCGAAAAACTATTTTTAGCGTGACGTCTGTGTGTGTGTGTGTGTGTGTGTGTGTGTGTGCTTGTCTATGCAATGTATTCACTGTAACTCAAAAACTGATGAACCAAATTTTACAAAATTTTATAGGAAAGTCAATTGTGGGTTACCCTGATGTTAATTAGGTTTTGGTACGATTCGGAATAAAAGAACTTTTTTTTTTTTTCAAAACGGCCAGCAGTAATCGTATGTATCCACTCTGCTAAAAAATTAATTGCCCAAATTCCACAAAATTTGGTAGATAAGCCATATGTGGGTTATCCTGGTGCAGCTTGGATTTTGGAACGATTTAAAAAAAATGAACCTGCCTGTTTTGCGAAATGGCTCACAAAATTCGTCCAAATCTAAAATGAAAAACTATGTATTCTCAAATATATCAATTACATGCTTGTTTGTATGTAATTTTTGACGATGAATAAGATCAAACCCATTACCCTAGAACTATCCGTGCTCGAGATATTTTAGCCTTTTCGCTTCGCATTTTTGCTATTCCGCGTTTGAAAATACGTCCAATTACCAAATTAATTATGCGTGTTATTTTATGCAATTAAACTAAATTTAATGAATTATTGAAGAAATAAAAGTAAAATGAATTTGAGTCTGTAAGAAAAGTCACGTGCTGCGCACACATCAGACTTTTTAAAATTAAAACTGAAAATTGGATATAATATAAAAAATCTGATGTGGGCAGCACATGACTTTCCCTGCAGACTTATATCCACGTTCTCTTTATTTTACTCAAATTTATTTCACTTTTAATTCAATTTTCGTTCTCATTTGGTAACTGGACTTATTTTCAAAGGTGGCATAGAGAAAATACGAAAAAACTAAAATACCTCGAGAACAGCTAGTCCAAGAGAAATAGGGTTGGTCTTATTATTTTCTCCGTTAAAAATTACGCATAAAACAAGCATTTAATGGATATATTTGAGCATGCGTAGTTTTTTATTTTAGATTTTGAAGATTTTTGCGGGCCATTTTGCAAAAAAAGGCAGGTTCTTTTTTTTCGAATCGTACCAAAATCTAATCAGCACCAGGGTAACTTACAAGCAACTTATCAACCGAATTTTGTGAAATTCGGTTCACAAGTTCTTCAGCTATACAGTGAATATAGGCAAAACAAGGCTAGTTCTTTTTTCCCGAATCATACTAAGAACTAATCAGCACCAGGGTCACACCCAAGTGACTTTACTACCCAATTTTATGAAATTCGGTACATTAGTTTTTGAGTTAGAGTGGATACATACATTGCACAGACAGACAGACAGATAGACACACACACACACAGACGTCAAGCTAAAAATTGTTTTTTCGTATTCTAGAGGTCTCGAATGTGTAAATCCGTCGGAAACTCGAGTTGCGATTTTCGGCATGACTCCAATACTTTCCCTATTACCATATATTGCAGGGAAAGTAAAAATCTGATGTGGGCAGCACATGACTTTCCCTGCAGACTCAAATTCACTTTTCCTTTATTTTTTTAATAATTCATTAAATTGAGTATAATTGCACAAAATAACACTAAATTTGCATTTCTAATTCAATTTCTGTTTTTATTTGGTAATTGGACATTTTTCCAAAAGCGGCATAACTAAATGCGAAAATTCGCAAATATCTCGAGAACGATTAGTCCTAGAGTAATAAAGGTGTTCTTATTATTTTCCTCATCAAAAATTACGTATAAAACAGGCATTTAATTGATATATTTGAGCATACGTAGCTAATTGATATATTTGAGCATACGTAGCTTTTTTTTAGATTTTGGCGATTTTTGAGGACCATTTCGTAAAAAGAAGCAGGTTGTTCTTTTCCGAATAATACCAAAATCTAATCAGCACCAGAGTATCCCTCAAGTAACTTATCTACCAAATTTTGTGAAATTTGGTCAATTAGTATTTTAGCTAGAGTGGATACATGACATTTTTACGGGCCATTTCGCAAAAAAGGGCGGGTTCTGTTTCTACGAATCGTACCAAAAACTAATCAGTACCAGTGTCATACCCAAGTGACTTACCTACCAAATTTTATGAAATTCGATCCATTAGTTTTTGAGTTAGAGCGGATACATACATTGCACAGACAGACACACACACAGACGTCACGCTAAAAATAGTGTTTTCGTATTCTAGAGCTCTCGAAACGTGCAGATCCATCGAAAACTCGAGTTACGATTTTCGGGATGATTCCAATACTTTCCCTATACATTACCATGTATTACAGGGAAAGTAAAAAAGTACCCATGTTATTTTCTGCAATTAAACACCATTTAATGCATCATGAAATAAAAAATAATAAAATGAATTTGAATTTGTAGGGAAAGTCATGTGCTGCCCACATCAGATTTTGAAGTTCACAATTTATTTCTTCCCATAGATGTTCTATGGAATTCAAATTGAAAGACTGGATGGGAGTGTGGGGGTATGAAATTGGCAAAGCACCTTTTAGATCAACCATTCCTGAACATTCTTCCCTGTACAGTTTTGATAATTATCTTGTATCTAATATACCTTCAGAAATATCGTCTGCTGATTTTAATACGCCAGATGATTATTACAGACCACTTTTTTACCAATCGAAGATGACCCTTTCCCAGACTTACAGAATTTTCTTTTAATTTTAAAACAATATTTTTCTAATTATTCTGATGAGGGCGTCTCATTGAAGAAAAATACTCATTCTCTAAAACTTAGAAACAATTCAAGCTTAATAAAGCTTTTTTCAGAAACTGGGTCTGTTGCAAACAAAACGAAAACAGAAAGGCCTTCCGTTGTGACTCAGGGTAAACTGTCTGAAATGGAGACTGTGTTATGTAGAAACTCTTCAATGACACACTCGTAAGAATAGAGAAATATTGCTCGAAAATAAAAATTCTTTCATTCTGGGAAAATGTCATGTTCTTTGATTTGTAAAAAAATTATCGTCTGACGCAACGATATTTTTCTATATATTTCAGAATATATTAGTGCCACCTAACGAAACAAATTTCTACTACTTCAATTCCTCCGAACATTATATGATTTTAAAATTCGGTGTGTGTGATTTTTTTCATCACCCGATAACATAAATACAATAATAAAGACGCCTTCAGTGATAATGTTTCCATAGTATCGCTCACGCTTGATCGCCACATGCATTATTTATTATTATTATTATTTTATATAACAGTCGCGGTGTTGTCAAATGCTCTCAACCGTATAAGATCATATCAAACATGTGCGACATGTTAATTTGGCGTGAAACACGTGGCCATCTGCCCAGTGCTTGTGCATATCAGGTAAGTTAAAAGATGGCAGAGAAGTGTGTGCTCTTCATCGCGTTATCTTTGTATTTTTCTACTTTTATCTGTTATAGTCAAAGACCCATTACTTTATTGGAGCTGCTTTTTTATATAACAAAATAGAAAAAGTATATTGGTAGTTATTTAACAAAATCATTTTTATTGCTGTACATAAAATATTGAAAACAAAAAATGGTTAAAATAGTATGATCAAATTCGTGGATATTACAAAAGTTTATCTGAAAGTGTTTGAAAATTTTTTTTGAAGTGATTGATTTCGAAGCCTGAAGTGAAAATTTTGAAGTTTGAGTGTATATAAATTGATGTGACGCTAACGAAAAAGCATCTTGTCCCAATACTAAAATGGCGGCGGCAGCAGCCAATAAGATCATGTTCATCAAAACAAGGATGCTAAGAACAATTATTTATCAGCTTTTTGGGGTGAATTGATTTCATTTAAATTTAAAATGAATTCTTTATATTTAAAGCACTGTTATACTCTTAAATTTTTAAATATTTTTTTTATTTTATTTCAAATTTGAAATAAATTTTGTTTACTTTAATATGAATCCGATATTTATGTTTTAAATGCGTTTGATTACTTTTTGTAAACAAAATTTAAGTTAAGTTTTAATATATTACATTACACTGATTTGTTTATCCTAAGAATATAAAATATATGTAAATATGTTTGTATTTATAATTAAAATATCTTGTGAAGATGCAAATTTCTTGATGGAAAAAGATTAATCATTAATCACTAATACTAATAATCATTAATCACTAATTTATATTAATAATTAACAATAAATCTCCTTCCTTGATTATTAATATATGGTTTTTTTATTTTTCCATTTTTTTTATTCCCCAATTATTTTGTTTTAGAATTGGCATGGTTACCACTATTTTTACGCTACTTACGCTTTCATTTTATTCCTATTTAGTTTCTATTTTTTTATATTTTGTACCTTTCTCTTTTTATCAGATTCTATCTATTTCTTCATTTCTGATTTTTTATCATTTTTATTTTCCTTATTTTAACGTTTTTACAATCTTTATTGATACTTCTCTTTTAGTTTTATTTTAAATCTAATATCCGTTTTTTCCTATATTTTCCTTATCTCCGGGTTTGATAGGAAGCGGCTTTGACGAAAAGGCAGTTGCAATATTTATTTCTTCGGTTTCGATTTCAAAATCAGATGCGGTGTTCTCTATTGTTTCCGCTCTGATCATTTGTTCTTTGTCTTTTGCCTTCGCAGTTGTCTTCCGATTAGTACATACTGTTTCGTTAACCTGATGAAGGGAACTCATAAAGCCAATTATTGTCACTCCTATCAAGGAAGTACACAAAAATTGCAAACTCTTTGGTACCATTACTAGAAGACTTATTATCAAGACGTGCGTGTGATCTTCCGACTACTTCCTCCACCACTATCAGAGTCAACACAAGCCCTCGTAATTATTGCACTTTATCTACAAAACCTATTCTCTCTATTTTTTATCGGGACAAGAGGAAGGAACAGCTGGTCATGATCATGACGCATCATCCGCTTCCAAATGCTGTTCTCCAGGATTTGCCATTCACAAAGTATTTGAACGGTACCCTCGAACATTTCCTGCGCCCTTTATCGAACAGTTACTCAAGATCCATATATGGGCAATGCAGAAATAGAGAAATGATTTCTTAATATGAATTAATGAATGCTGAGATTGTTCGATTCTGATAAAATTTCAAATATGGATAGAAAGATAACAGTCTCAGTAGCTTATAAAGCGTTGTCTGGCCAGCTATAAAGAATTGTGATTCGATTCGCTGCTCGAATATTTCACTATCGGATGGTTGTTCAGGATCCATATATGAGCAATGCAGAAATAGAGAATTGATTTCTTTACATGAGCTAATGAATACTGAAATTGTTTGATTCTATTACAGGTTCGCTTCAAATATAGAAAGAAAGCTAATAGCCTCAGTAGCCTAATAGGCAGAACATCGCACCTGACCAACCAGAGATTGGTGAAATTTTTATGAACTGTCTTCGACTAAAATTTCATATATGTTAGAAATTTTGCGAATATTTTTACCATCTTGCAAACAGTTTTTAAAATGTTTCCTTAAGCCCAGGGGCGGCAAATAGGGGGCGCGGTCGCGCCTCCAAATTTTTCCTCGTCGTCTATCAGTTTCCCCCTTTTTTTATCGACAGTCCACTGGTCAGTTTTCTCACGCTATGGAGCTCCAAAAGAGTCGACCTTCACAGTGAAGCTTCTCTCTTCCGGCTGGAATGAATCCTATTCAACTTAAAAGGATTGGGGGTGATGTTATCCTTTTCACTTGAAAATTTCAAATGTAAATTCATGTGTAATTATTGCATGCCCATCCATTCCTTCTACTAGAAATGCTTTTCTAGTAGAATGCTTTTCTAGTAGAAATTATATTCCTTCATAGAAACATCCTATAAAAGACATGCTATTTTCGAAAAGATGCACTCATCAACAAATACTTTTTCTGGGGGCCCTTCAACTCTACAATCACTAAGTGATACGAGGTGGTCTTCCAGGGTTAAAGCCATAAAAGCACTACTTGATAATTTTGAAGTAGGGATTTTAACATTGGAAGAATTATCTGAAAACGATTCTCTCAATGGTGGAAGAGTCGAAGCACTTTTAACATGCATGACATCGTTCGAATTTTTGTTCACTTTGTATTGCTCAGTGCTTTTGATCAGTGCAATACTCTCTCAAAGCATCTTCAGTTATCTGATCTTAATTTTCAGACTGTGCAAGCTTTGGCTAAAGCTACTATTGAAAGTGTTAGTTCCTTTCGCACTGATGCATATTTCAATCAAGTGTGGAGTTTTGTGACAGAACTTTGCGAAAAAAAATTCTTATTCTGGACCAAAACTGAAAAGGCGTAAAAAAAATTCCAAGCGAAATCGGAGGCGGTGAAAAAAAAACCGATGATGATGTTAAATCGTATCACAGAATAAATATTCAATATGAAATTATAGATTCAGTATCTAATGAAATTGAGACAAGATTTAATAAGAACAATATATCTGTTTTATTTGCCCTTAGTTCAGTATTATCCGAATCAGATGTCGAAAAAGAAAATGTTTCAACCATATGCAAAGTATATAACTTCCAGAAAGACGAATTGTTATGTGAATTGCGACTGTTTCATTCAATGGTGAAAAATGAAAACATAGACCATCCCAATTTTAAAAGTCGCCTGGATAATTTTAAATAGCTGAATTTAAAAAATGTTTTTCCTGTCATAACCTTATTAGTTACATTGTTTTTGACTGTGCCAATCATCTCAGACAGTTGTGAAAGGTTTTTTTCGTATCTTAGGAGGCTGAAAAATTATTTTCGCAGTACAAAGGGACCGAAAGACTTTCATCTTTATCTGTTTTAGCTATAGAACAAGATATACCACTGGATTGTGATGATATTGTAACAAAATTTTCTCTTCTTCCAGACTCTAAGAACCGGCGTTTAAAACTTCAATAAAAGGTAAATAAATATAGACATTTGTATTTAAAAACATTATGTTAACAACAATTATGTTAATCAATTTTGTGATCCACCTGTTAACAAACATTTTATTTTTTCCATATTGTGGATTTTCATACATACAAATCTCGCACCCCCAAATGAAATGCTGAAATGCCGCCCCTGCTTAAGCCATATAATTACCTTCTAATTTCCTGTATTGAGATCTCTGATCTCATTCATGTTGCAAATATCAGCACCTCGGTTTCCAGCTTTTTTAGCTATTTCCAGCACGAAATAGCTGATACCTGCAATGACAACAAGAAAACCTGATCCTGCCATAATTATATAAACCTCTGTGGTGACTGACAGTCTTACCACATAGCCAACATTAAATATCAGAGAAAAATTGAGCCCAGCCTGTACAAGGCTGAAATACCCATTTCTGCTCACAGAACACTCCTAAAAGGAGGCATTCATCGCAAAGTTAGCATCGCGCTGCAATGGGAAATAAATGTATCATGCCTTCCCAGGTAACCAAAGCACTGATCTCTCCAAGCTTTATTCATTAAACCACTAAGTTCGATTATTATTTTTTCTTCTATATTTAAAGTTACGCCTACTACAGCAAACAGTGATAATTAAAATATTCATATTTGTAATTGCAACTAAGAACCTAGGGAAAAAGCCATTTCTTTCTAAAAATATTTATGATTAATTATACAAACTGGGAAAATTAGGCATCGCTTTGCTGCCAAAAGATAGAATGCCGTTAAAAAAAATTGTATTTATAAACTATATCGAATTTAAATAGCATTCTAGAAAAGCAAGGATAACTTGATATGCGTATCTCTCTGTTGTTTATAGCGGCGAAGGTGAAGCAAGACTTCACAACCTGCCTCCATTGGCTGAACAACTATAGTAGTCTTCTATAGGATCTATATTGGGGAAAAAAATCCAGTACGGAAACCGCTCTCATTCGATCGTAAACTTTTCTTTTCCGAGATTCTGGCAACAAATATGGTTGTTAAGGATGCTGATCTTCTGAACTGCAATTATTCGTGTTAGGGAGATTGTGATGACGTTACAAGTCACTGGTAAAAACAACTGTAAGCATTAGATTGAAAATATATTTAATTACTGCAAAATAATCAAACTGCTACTTATCTTCACGTTTTTTCCTTTTAAAGATTCAAACACGGGATAATTTAGAGCATAAATCACACAATTTTCTGTATGTCCACAACCTAATTTCTTCAAAGCAACATTTTTAATACAGTGTCACTTGATATTAATCCCCCCCCCCCCACATCGCACTGCGTGAGATATTAATGCCGTCAAAATACAAATTCTGCGCAGAAAGCAAATATACAGTCCTGTCACCAAATTAATTCACTTTTTTATTTTTCATTTCTCGAAGGAACGAAAGAATGATTATGGATGAACGAATCTGGGCAGTCACAGATGCTCAAAATTAATGGTAATTTTTATGCCCTTCCCGACATTTTCATCTCCGGTGTAAACAACAACAACAAAAAATGCGAACTGCAAGCAAATCGGCTGAGTTTAAAGTAAAACAAGACATGCAATTCAACCCCCTTTTTGCGGTATCCTAAGCTTCCGCACTTTGTGCGTTAACGCAAGTTAAATGGACTGTGCTTCCATTAGTAAAACCGTACGAAGCGTGAGGGCATTTTATGCAAATGCCAAAACATAAAGAAATCTTGGCGGAAAAACGCTGGATTCCACGCTTTTTTTTTATTTATTTTTTCTACACCAAGCTTAATTCTTCAGCGGAAAGAAGCTGCAGTAAGTTGAGTTGAGATGTTTCGATTCTGGCTCGCGTGGCTTGCTAAATGGGCTAAAAGTTCCATTTTCACTAGATGGAAAGTTCGTGATTATTTTTTTTTCTTTTCCCGTTACTTTCGCTTAACCACCAGAAGGCTGCGTTCTTATTTTGAAACACTTTCTGTCGCAGTTGCTTCCCCCTATTTAACACGGGTGGACAGAATAAAATATGCAGACACCGTGGTTGTTTTCTGAAAAATTTCCCCCCAGCAGGATTATCAATAAAATGTCTCTTCTGCGCCTAATGTCTCAGAAATGTCTGAATCATGCACGCCAATGGTTCTGCGTTTCTGAGTTTTCAGGAGATGTAATTAAAAATTAATTCACTTAAGACTGAAAACTCATGTTATAATGCATAAGCAAATCCAAATATTCACATTTAGGAGGTTACTAAGGGTTTTACTCGAAATTGCGCAACGCATTTCTTCATCTGACACGTCTTGCTAATGATATGCAAAATTATTCAATATTTGAATTTGCGTTACAGAATGTGAGGTATCTAACGCAATTTTTTGTCTATGAGTTCAAATCCTTCTTCTTTTTTTTTTAACTTATATTCATTAATTTCTGTTTCCTCGCATTAAAAAATGCATTTAAAGGGATACTATCTGCGGAATTGCAGTTTTACAATAATTTTATTTTTTCATTTGGCGACTTTAATAATACTCCAAATTGCACATTTCAATATTGCGCCAAATTGGGGAAATTAAAGCAATTTAAACATCTAGAAAACGATTTTGCTATAAGTGGGACTGACTTTATTTGGTTTACAAAAGCATTGCACACACAACAAGGGCATTTAATAGCCAAATTCATAATTTAAAATATATATTTAATTTTTTAGATTCTTTCCAGTCATTTCGAAAAAAAAATACTAATTATTTTCTGATTTTATACACTGTAAAACATTTGCAAGCATGTTACTGAAAGTTTCAAGGGAATCAACTGTCCGTAATGAGAGTAAGGTTCCTGGTAGTTATGGTAACATATATATAAAAATGCAAAAATAACGCTTCGGCAGACGATAATTAGCTGCATATTTCAACAAGAAAGATCAATCATGCTTAAAGCATTGATTATGAAACACTTTCCAACTTCAGTGCAATTTTATTTAAAAAAGTCGAAAATGCAATACATTCCTCGGTAATATTTTAAAACTTATCACAATACTACATTAATTTATTATATTTGAAAACTTAAACCTTCATTGAAAAAAATGAACTTCATTCAAATGACGGCATTGAAATATAAATTGCCTGGTTTAAATATCTCTAAAATGTGATACATTCCACGGTAATATTTTTAAAACTATCATAATACTACGATAATTTATTATATTTGAAAACTTCATCTATAACAACTGAAATTAATTCAAATGACGTCTTAGAAAAAATAACACGACTGGATCTCTCTATAAAAACAGGATTTCATTCATAACTTTCTCCCATTCATTTCATTCATCACAATACTATAATAATTTCTTGTATTTAAAAATTAAGACCATGGAGCTACAAGTAATAAAACTCTACGCTTAAAACTTCATCGAAAAAAATCATTCTTCTCTTCATAAATTAAATTAATATTTCATTCATATCAGCCATGCAGAATCCATGGACTAAATTATTTTGTTTTAAATAAATACAGCAATTCTAATACAACTCATTCTACATATTTTGCTGTTTACATTTTACATAAGTGAAAAATAGGCTTCATTTTAGAAATAATCAAATTTGGATAATCATTTAAACTCAAATATATTGTATTTGCGTTGTTTAAGTATGTAGATGCACAGAATTTAAGCAAAAATAAAGTAGTTTTAGGACCGATACAACACTCAATATGAATTAAAAAGAACTTTAAAAAATCACGATTTTGAGACAAGATGGATGCCATATATCATTTTGAAGTGGGTCATGTGATCGTTTCATATCATGATCACGTGATCGTTTCATATACGAGGTGTAAATATTATTTTAATTTTTATTTAAAGAACTACTGAATATATTTCGCTGATTTTTTTTTTATATAGTTTATGGAACAATTTGAATATTACCTAAAATTTTCGAAGCAATTTGTGAATTTTAAATCCGCTTAAAAAATGTGTGAAAAATTAGGTCCCATAGGGCTCAATGTATTTCATTTTTTCAACCCGGGTTCAATCCAAAACTAATTGGGTGATCTTATTCATTTATATTCCCATAGGTCCTACTGACCGTCTGAACAACATACTAAAATTTCATTTTGATTAAGTCATTTTTACGGCAGTTATCGTGCTAACGGACAGACAGACAGACAGAATGAATGAACAAAGTCATAAACACTTTTCAACTTTGTTGTAAAGTGTTAAAAATGAAGCTGGAATTTTCATGAACGCCTATAATTACAGTTTTTCTGATAGTTTTCCGAAATTATTAACGGAATAGCTAAAAAGAATGAGCAGTGGTTGCAGATTGTTTTACAGTTTCGCAACATCTGATCAACATCAGGATAGAGTAGGCCCCAAAATGTCAAATTTCATCGGGATAGGTAGTAGCTAAAGCTAACGGTGATAGACGCATTGTAGACACACACACACACACGCATTTCCGAAAGAATTCAAAATGTTGTTTAGGAGGTTATAAAATGCTATATTTCCCGCCAAATCTCAGATTTAAAATTTTCAGGAAGCCAATACTATCTCAATGCCATAGCATTACAACAAAATGAGAAGCACTGAAATATGAAACTACGACGGACCGCAGCCTGGTAAAGCAATTAAACGCAGAGGTCGTCGATAAAACCTCATCAACTCGTCACGCACTGACCGCAGTGTCATTACCAGACACTTGGCCGATATCGAACTATTTCGTGTTCGGGGACATCTCTGCTTGTAACCATATGGATTTGAAGACTGCCATCGGCTCGGGCTCTTACAGCGGCTCATTAACGAACAGTTATATAAGCAGGTCTGTTTAAAAAAAATTACCTAAAATTGCAAAATATGCGGAAGAAAAAAGATCTAAAGTGGGGGTCTCCAATTTTTTGTGCCACAAAACCCAATCAGCCAACCATTCAATTTTCTCATACATTCATACTCCATTGTGTTTAATTCTTGCATCACAATCTTGTGTCAATCGTTTAAAACTGTCTAACTCTACTTGTATCACAATTATGTGTCCATCATGTAACTTATATCGCAATCATGCATCAATCATGTAATAATGTATAATTCTACTTGTATCACACTTGTATCACAATCATTTCTTTCTTTCAAGTTGGCAACAGCTTAGAGGCAAAATACTTAAAATTATCAATCCCCCATATAATATATACTGTAATTATTGATTCTAGAATTGTCATTATTTTACGCATATGTAAATTTCTAACTTTGCACGTAATGTATCCCCACATAAAATGTTACATCCGTAGGTGAATTAATTCTTGAGTTATCTTCCCCAGACATCGCAGACGTGCACATTTACACACACAGATGGGCGGGCCAACGGCCGTACCGTGCTGAAAACACCGGTTCTCGTTAGATCACCGAAGTCAAGCAGCATCGGGCGCGGTTAGTACTTGGTGGGTGACCACCTCGGAACGCCGCGTGCTGTTGGCCATCTCGGGTGCGGTATCCCCGTGGTTTGCGCGCTAGATTTGCACGCTGCCACAAATGCCGCCGTGTTCATGCGGAGTACGATCACGTTAAACATGTGGGTCCGTAAGTCCTTCCGAGAGGTTGGTGGTAGGGGAAGGAGGGTACGGTCCCTGTGGATGCCTCCCCCACTGGGTTCCGGTCTAAATTGGGTGGCACTTCCCGGCCGTCCATACAGTTACCTTACACCTTTCTGGTAGGTCGGACGGTCTGGGTCTCAACAACAACACACAGATGGGCGGGCCGCGGTAGCCCAGTGGTTAGCGCGCTGGAACTGCACTCGGTAGGCCCGGGTTCGATTCCCGCCGCTGCCAAAACTGCCGCCGTGTTCACGCGGAGTACGATCACGTTAAACATGTGGGTCCGTAAGTTCTTCCGAGAGGTTGGTGGTAGGGGAAAGAGGGTACGGTCCCTGTGGATGCCTCCCCCACTGGGATCCGGTCTAAATTGAATGGCACTTCCCGGCCGTTCAAACAGTTACCTTACACCTTTCTGGTAGGTCGGATGGTCTGGGTCTCAACAACAACAACACACAGATGGGCGTATTTCAAAAAGTGTTCGAAATAGGCATGTTCAGGATATTTTAAAATCGTGCTTATCCGTCAAAATTTCGAACTCTTCTTGATTTCCTCATACATCCATATTTCAAATTTTCCACTTAATAATTTTCCACTTGCCAAAATGGGTTACATATTTAATAATAGACGCTGCCGGTCTTCACCATTGGAAAATGCAACAATTTAACAAGGCTGTTTTTAATTGCTGGCCTTACTGTGTCACCTAATTTCCAATATAATATCCTCATCGCATGCAGACGCGCATGCGTGGACACGTGCTAATCAAAGGAACCCCAAAATGTTAATACACACAATGCTGCGACCATCGCTGATCTCGTGCGAACTCTAAACGCCAAATAAATGGGGCACCAGTGAAACAATATTATTAAAAAAGGGAGCAAAAAAGCCTTTTAGTTGTATATCAGTGCTCGGAGCATGTGTCTGGATGTATATGATTATTATTCATTCATATTAGTCATATGTTAGTTGTTTGTTAAGGTCTCACGCATATCGAAAAATTTAAATGTAATATTTGGATGCGACTGAAAACTAACTAGACGAACATGCTCAATTTTCTTTTACTGTTCAGGTCCACTTATATTGTTACCGGAACACAATGCAAAAATATGAAGTTTTCTATTTATTTGTTTCACAATTTCTTTTAATATATTTTTCAGATGGCAACATGTCAATTAATCCAATGAAGATATATGAGGATGATTTAAATCAATGAATATCGTTTTAATACCATTTGCATTCATCACGTAGTGAAAAATACTATTTTACCGTATACGGGACTATGCTGCTATCATTATTCATAGAGAAAAATATTTCTGAAATATCTTTAACATTGAATAATTTGCATAACATTCATGCACATTTTAAAATATTCCATCTCTATAGATTAAATTTCTTAATTTGATTTTCTAAATATTAAATTTTACATTTATACGCGCATTTGTTCTCGAGTCAGCGCATTCACAGCCGAATAAGAGAGATAAAGAGAGGAGGTAGACAGTGAAATAGAGAGAATAAGGTAGAGATAATAAAAGAGGTAATAAGATGCAGATATAATAAGATAAATATAATAAGATAGAGATATATTAAGATAGAGAGAATAAGGTAGAGATAATAAAAGAGATAATAAGATGCAGATATAATAAGATAAATATAATAAGTTAGAAATATATTAAGATAGATACATATTAGAGATAGAGAGAGATTGAAGGAGAGAGAAAGATAGAGAGAAAATAAAGATATTAAGATAGATAGAGAATAATATACAAAGAAATTAAGAAAGCGCGAGAATAAGAGAGTATAGAGTAGAGATAATAAGATACAAAATAAGAAGAAAAATATAATAATATACAGTGGTAATAAGGTATATAGAAAATAATATGGAGATAGAATGAGATAAAAATATGTTAGATAGAGAGAGAATATGATGGAGAGATATTAAGAAATAGAGAGAATAATATAAAGGGAGAGAGTAAGATAGAAAATGGAAGAGAAAGAATGAAAGAAGAGTATCTTTCAAAAACCGTTCGAATGTATATTCATAAGGTTCCACTTTTATAAGAAAAGAATACCATCCCAATAGCTTAATGAATAGAACACCAACTCACCAGAAGGAGATACAGGATTCGAATCCCCATTGGGATGAGTTTCTAACAAGATTTTAAATTATGTTGTATGATATTTCCAGTCCTTTCTTACAGATCCAGAGTTGTATTTTAAGAAGCACGTTTGATGGGCGAAATAAAGGAGACCCGAGTTTGGTGGCCTACTGTTTATCCGTAGCTGAAATTTAGTCTACTGATCTACAATGGCACTCAAACTAAATATAATGTATAGAGCCAGGATTTGTACTGGTTCGTAGTCTAAAAATTGAAGTTCTATTATGGCGGCTGGATGAAAGTAAATAAAAAATGTATCGGTTCATGCATCAGCGGTGGTTGAAGAACACTGATTATTTATATTGGAATTTAAATTAATAAATGCTTTTCACAGCCGAAAATTAAATCAAAACTTTCGCCGTAATAAACCATTCGATTTTCCACAGTACGCAAATCCGACCCTGCTACTCACCTGGCGGAGCCACGACAATCAGCGGATGTTCTCCAAGAAAAATTTGTAGAGGGGGTGGTTGTTTTTCTGTATTTGTTCAAATACGGCAGGTATCGAAATCTGGATACAAACAGGTTCATTATACTCTTATCGATGAGAAATGAACAAAGTTATGCCACTCTTAAGTCATGTTGTGTAAAGGATACGGAAACGAAAACTTGCAATATTATCTTCTATATACTTATTAACTCTTGAATATTGTCTTCTATACTTAATAACTCTTGAATATTATCTTCTACTATGCTTAATAACTCTTGAATTTTATCTTTTATAGATACTTAATAACTTTTGAATATCTTCTATACTTTGTTTCTAAAAATCGGTTCTATGGACCGAATTTTCCAACATTTATGGCAAATTAGGTTGATCTCAGAATATTTATTGATTATGACCAAAATAAATTCCAGCCAAGTACCAACCTGTTTCCAGAACCCATTTATGTTTTGACAACCGTGTTCCGAAAACCGACTAAATAACCGACAGTGTACTCCTATTTTCTGGAAACTTTCTACCAAATTTAAACTAATTTCATGAACTAATCAATGGGTTACTCATTTCACTCAGAAAGTAACTGATGAGTAATAATAAAAATAAAAATGTACATATAATAAAGTATCAATAATTTTTATTATTGACTAAAATTGTGACCGATGTTGGTTGAATACAACATACAAAAATATAGCATCCATATTCTAATACAACACTGTTGATAAACTCTTCACTATTCCAGCCAAACGGTGTAATAATCGTGCTATTCTTCAACAGTCAATTTCTGCACTCATAAATTATCAATTAACTTTCTAGCTTTCACTGAAAAATTATCTTACATATTAATAATCGTAAATTGTTTTATAGAACTTGCTTTGTTTAACAGTATTTTGTTATCCATGTTGATAATAAAATTATGTTGATCTTCGATTATTAATTAATTTTAATTTAAACTAGCAATAAGTGATTTACAATAACAAATTAATGATAGTTAATCATTAAAGATAATTGATAAAACACTCCCCCCCCCCCCAGTGAAAATTTCTGATTACGCCCCTGCCAATAATCAATAGTAAAAGGAAGTAAAACTTAATCGGTTTTATTCTATAATCTGGATTAAATAGACTCATTTCGCTACATTTTTTGGAGTCACAATCACAATAATTTAAATTTTATCGATGCATTTGTTCGAAATTCAATATCCGCAAGTTTTTATTTCTTCAACGAAATTATCTTCTACATACTGCTATGTAAAGAAAATAGAAACCATTTTTTTTTTACACTAACCATTGTTTAAAAAGAAGAGATAAATCTTATACCTTAAATTATAACATTGTTTCTCATTCTATTTTCCTAAAAAATGTTACATTTATAAATTTAAACTCAAAAACTCTTAAAAGACGAAAATAGTTTATAGTTTTATGCCATCCCCTTCTTGAACTTGTCATAAAAATCCGGATCTCGGAGCAGAGACCAGAAATACGTATGAAAAGAGAGATATAAAAAAAAATATTGAAAAATAAGTCATCCTTATAAAGAATCGGAATACAGAAGTCAGCTGGGGAATACAGTGAATTTGAAGCAGAATGTAGTATCTTTCCTGAAAAGTAAATAACCAAACAAAAGAAATATTAAAAATATCGTCTGCTCTCTAAAACAAAATTCGTTTTGCTTAAAAGAACCAAACTTTGTTCGGAAAGATATGGATTTAATATTCGATTATTTGTTAGGTTAGAAAAATCTGATGTAGCAAGCAAATGATTTTCTCTACCGAATCAAATTCGCGTTTTCTTTCTTTATATACAATCATTTGAGTTTCTTCTGCAATAGCATATAAAATGAATATGTATTTGACACAGTACATCGAATTTCCAGTTTTATAATTTCCTTTTTCATTTGGCGACTTGCCTCGTTTTAAAATGACGCCAAGTCTGTAAAATTCCAAATAAACGGAAATATCTCAAAAACAGTTTATCCTGGAGTAGTTAGGATGTTTTTATTCGTCATGTTAGTAAAAATTACGTATAAAATAAACATTTATTTCAACAAATATTATTTAATATTAACAAATATTATTTGAAAAATAAACAAACATTCAATTTTTTATCCTATTTAACACTTTGATATGAATTATGCTAATGCATGGTACGGAAATAATGATAATGATTTTTTTTTCTGATTGATTAAAATAATTGGAATTTGAAGAATTGATAAGTTATCTTAATTAAATTATGCAGAGAAGAAGAATTTTATTATATTAGTTAAATTAAACTCAAATAGATCTAAATTAATTCATTTTATATTAATTGCGTAGTAGGTATTGATATTTTACAATTTTGACAGATTGACTGTCTAAAATTCGTTATATCGCCAAATGAAAATTTAATTTGAAATCTGTAAATTCAATATAATTTAAAAAACTTAATCAATTTATTTATTTGGTGTCATTAAACGAGCATATATGTCCATTATATTAATCCTAATTAAAAAAGAACAACAAATCTGAGTCTGTAGTGAAAGTCGTGGACTGACCATATGGAATTTTTCATATTCCGATTGAAAGTAATTCAACTATTTCTAGAAGTGAAAAGGCAACAGATTTTCTTTTATGCAGAACACTTTTATCAAAACAGTAAAAGCGTATACAGTCTACAAGCGATCAGTTCACTAATCCCCATCAAGGCCAAACATCACATGTGTCTTTATATCTGTTAAAAAGTTAAGAATATAAATATTTCTGTTTACAGTGTACCTATATATATTTAGCGAATATGTGTATTTTTCTTGGGCTTTACTAACTCTAACCCATTAAAAAGTATAATAATAATAATTTTTAAATTTTTAAATCCCCAATATAAAAATCAAATTTAAATTAAGGCTCAACGAAATTATATTTGTGATGTTTCTTTTGATCGGAGTACATCTGTAGTTTCATTCTTTAAAAAAATCATTGAAATTAAACAGCACACCTATATTTAAACAAGCGTGGCATTTTTTTTTCTTTTTCTTCAAAAAATGCTTCTAATTTATTTATCTTTTATTCTGTTTCATTTTACTATAATATGCTATTGAAATAATTTCAAAGGTATAAATAATATCGTGCTGTTTATTTTTACATCAAAATATTCTGAATTAAAATTTTACAGAATTTATTACTTTCTTAAATAGCATTTTATGACGTTTGTGATAAATCTACTTTTTAAAAATATTTCTTCGGTATTTAAGTGGGAAAAAAAAATTTAATAACTATCATTTTTAACGAATATGTAGCATGCAGAAGTATGTGGAGAATTTTTGAAAGTTGAAAAAATGTATAATGAGCTTGTTAAGCCTGTGAAAATCAGCCAGTAAAGCATTAAGCCCATCAAAATCTTCCAGTACAGTTACTATTTTACATCGTGATTTAGCTTCTACTCTCGACATCATGCAGGGCTGCTTGTTTCTTTATCCAATGTAGCGTTTGTAAAATATTAAATTTCGAATAACGTTCGTTCTCCTAAAAATAATTATATATGATTTCAATTTTTACATAATCTAAATATAAAACATCATGGTGGTATGTGACTTCGTTCTTCTACACTTCATAGACACAAACAGACATTATATATAACTTAAACCTAGTACTGTTCATTTATTGTTTTAATGTTTTGTCATTAATTACTTGGTATTAGTTATTAATCCATTTTTCTGATATAAATATATTACAATTTATCTCTAATCTTTCTTGGAATTTCATATAATATTTTTATTATATATATATATATATATATTAAGAATTTTAATTTACTTATATTATAAATACCAGAGATTGAACACACACACGCACACCCCCTTCCCGGCCGTCCAACTAGTTACTCTAAGTCCTCTGGACGAGTCGGACGGTCTGGGTCTTCAACACACACGCACACCCGGCCGTCCAAATAGTTGCTCTTAGTCCTCTGGACGAGTCGGACGGTCTGGGTCTTCTACACACACGCACACACATATATATATATATATATATATATATAATACATTTTATCATCTTACTTATCTGTGTTAATACAAACTATTTTGATATCGTTTTGAAAATCTTAAAATTCGAATCATTCAAGTTCTAATCATAAGAATGACTAAGAATTCTATCTAGTTCTATTTTTTACATTATGTACCTACACACAACATTAAAGGAGGTGTGTTCAATCTTAATTTACCATTTCCAGACATTATAGACACATACACACAAACGAAGATCTTTCCAGGTATTCAAAATCAGTGCAAGAGGTCCGGGTTTATCCGTCAAAATATTGAATTCAAAAATGTTCATTAAAACAATAATTTTTCTATACAATAATATGAAAAAGTAAAAATAATATCATTTTTTTTTTCCTTCTGTCACAGGAATTGTATTGCAGTATCTAAACCCTTTTTCTGATGCCTTCCACCAAACTTGCCTGGTTCTTTTCAGCTAAACTCGCAGACGACCATAAAATATTTTATTTTTTTTATAACCTCAGAGTTTATCCACCAGCGATGCCCCCTAGTATCTGTACCCAGAGATAAAATAAAGACCAGCGCCGGTGACTCAGTATATAGATATATATAAGGGAGCTATCTCCATAGAAAGGCGCACAAGAGCAGGGGCGTAACAGCTGGGGCGGTGCTTAGAGAGGGCGGCTTTAATAGAGTCGGAACGATTTAAGTTTTAGTCTTTTCCCCGCGGACACTTAAGGGGTTATTACTTCGTGGATGTACAAGCCTTTGTGTCTTCTAGATTGGTGCGGATATTGCAAAAGAAAAGGGTTTTTTCCGAGGCCTGATTTGGAAAGTTGAGCAGATGACAAAACAAGAGAAAGATTTATGTTTTTGAGTTCTGGGAAAGAAGATGGTCTGTCCTCGTTTTCTTTATTTTATTTTCTAATAATGTACCTCTCTTAGAGATGTAAATTTGGAAAAAAATGTTGCATATGTGCATGCACAATGTAGACAGAGGCGTAGCTTCAAGGAATGCCACCCAGAATCAAATCATAAAATTGATGCCCTTCATACAAGCATATAGAAAGTCTGAAATCTATAAAAAAAAGTTAACAAAAACATTATTAAATATTGATTTAAATAATAAAATAACTTTCATCATCGAAAATTACACACGCATAATTAAATTTCTTATTTAATTAGTTAGACATATTTTACATTTGTAGCATGTTATTCGAATTTTATACTATGCTGGAAGATGTACGCGTCGTTGCTCAGGAATTACATAATTGAGCTCATTCATTCAATTTTTCAAAAACATAGTCACCTGCTGTTTTCCGCCCGCTACGCTGGCGTAAATGTAATAATACCCTTAGTAATCACCTAAACACGCTTTCGTCCTTTGCGCCAGCAGACATACACCTATCCATTCAAATCTGTCCGCATCCACCGCTACATGTATCACTTCTACTGCGTATTACACCCTAAATACGCCTTCAACCCTCTGCGAGGGCGTAATTTGTCCAAATTAAGCTGGGAGGATAGTAAACGTGTGTAAAATCAACACTACATTCTCAATAAATGTAAATACTTGCAATCCTAAAAAAAGAAAAAACATGTACCTTTTACCAGAAATATAAAATTAAAGAATAACATGCTATATTTAA